>MU225642.1:3558917-3581387 GCA_018584345.1 Thuja plicata
GAGTTATCTCTTTGAAGATAAATGAATATTTAATTCATTTATTTATTAATTGTTTTCAACATGTGAGATAATTGAATTCTTTTTAATTAAGAATTGCTTTATCTGATGAAATTAAATTAATTTAATTGGAAGAATTTAATTAGTAAGTTTAAATATTTGGATTTAAACTATAGGAAATTGAGTTTAATTAATCAATTAAAGCTTAATTAATTAAATAAAGTTAATTATTTAATTAATTTTTAGGATTGGATAAGATGATTTGAGAAAGATGAATTTAGAGGAAAATAGATGATTAATTAATGATTAAGAAACCATTAATTAATAGATGAAAATTAGGGTTTTTAATGTAAAGTCGCAAGCCTGTCCATTTTAGGGTGTCTACACTAGTAGTTGTAGAGCTCAATGCTCAGTAGTTCTCAGTAGTTAGATGCTCCCTTGGGGCCATTGATGTAGACACCAATGATGCTGGAAAAACCTATTAATGAAGAAGGAAGAAGTTTCTGGCAATGATGTTATTAGCGTTCTGATCTTCGAGTCAGCAATATCTTTTTCATGATGTATGTTTCTAATGTCCTTTGCTCTACTTTTTTAGTAGATTAGATGATCTCATTTTCCCTTGCTATTGAATATGTATGAACTGCTGGTTTTGTATGCATTCTATATTTAGTTTAGTTCACTAGAGCATTATTGATGTTAGAAATATGTGGTATGACCATAAGTAGAAATAACGAACTCCTAACTCTGGCATATCTTTTGCTATTTGTTTGGTAAACTCATGCGTGCTTGCAGGAAACCCTGACCTACTAACAAAATCCCCAAAGAAGACAAGTCAAAACACGCTATCCCCTAGAACAAAAATAGTAACTTGGCCAACTTAGCTACCCACACTGTCAAGACCCAACACTCAGGTGCTTGAAGGCCTGGAGAATTTATTCTCCAGATCACCTTTACAGGCAAAGTTGGCCGGTACCCCGGTACTCAGTGACAACACTTCCCCTGTTGATGAGACTAGTCACAAAGTCTCATCAATAGAAACTGGCACTAGAAGGAGGGCATGAGCTCGTCCCCTTTGGAATATTTTGATTTCACACCACCCATGGGTTCCCCAAGCTATAGTTTTAGGAATAAAACTTTTAGTGGGATTGGGTCTTTTTCGCCTGCGCATTTTGAAAAAATCCTTCGATCAGACCTAAACCCTAGAAAGTTTGTTGAACTTGAGCCTCCTGCTCAAAATAAATGGACCCCAAAGACCAAGAAACCTACTAACCTTATCTAGGGATTTTCTACTCCTTAGAATACTAGGCCCCTTAGATAACTGCGGGGACTAACGCTCCACCTAGCCAAAATCTAGCACCCCCGATGGAAAATTACTTTGGTAAAACTGGGTCCCTAATGAGGTAGTTCCCCAGTGCTACCAATGATCTTCCTCCGCATCTGGAGAAGATCTTCCCTAGATATAAGCACCTTAGCTCACGAATCGCAGAAGAACATCTGCAGACATACAAAGATGCCATGAACTGACACCAGATCCAACATCAGGACATTGTAACCTGGATGTTCCCTCTATCCTTGGGACTGAATGAGTTAAAATGGTACCTCAACTTGCTAGCCAACTCCATCAATAGTTGGTGGGATATGGAAGATGCCTTCCTGGTGGCCTTTCGCATTCACGTGGACCCGAAGTGGTCTGACATCTAGTTTATCTCCATCAGGAAGAAACTGAACGAACCCCTCACAACATTCAACTATCGGTTCCAGTGAGCCTTGAAGTGGTGCATGGGCCCCTTCATCCCATCCATGGATGTGACCATCCAGACATACCTAAATGCCATGGATCCTTTTTTTTCCACTCTTGTTTGGAGAACCACCACCGTGAATGACCGGGATACTTTGGAAATAGTTTACAACCTAGCCCTGGAGTTGTCCCACGGTTTGAGAAAAGCTCCCGACAGGATTGGATAGAGCACCCCATTCAACATGATACCTGGTGGAACTTCCTATGCCAGGGGATACAACCCCAATCTAGAAATGGGTTCCCCAATGATGAATATGGGCCCACCACCACCGATAGACTAGCAGGCCAGTACGTTTATCCCTTGCAAGCCCAGAGAATACTGGGTATGGAATTCATTCCTTGGAACCAGCAGTAGAAAGTGCAACAACCACTAACACAACCCTCTAGAGTACCCTTCTTCCATTCGCCCGTGGCTAGAGGATTTCCAACCTTGACTCTGGGAGCTATTGTGGCTTTCCCCGAGAACCAACCACAACAACTGTCACACTGTGATGCGAACACCCAGCTGTCCGCCGAGGTTGAGTCCCTCTGGAAATTGGTGTCCTCTCTGACTATCGACATGGGGAAACTAAAAGTGGGGCCTTCCACGTCCCACAACCCCAATTCCCAGAGAGGGAATGTTTTCTTTGGACAAAAAAATACCAATTTTGGAGATAGAAACTACAACAACGTGCCTCGACCCAATCAACAATAATGGAACAAAAATGCAAATAGTGGAGGTCCTCCTTCTAACAAAAACACCACTCAGGGCGGTGCTGGACCCAGTCATTCTGCATATCTTATAGAATTCCACCCCTTGACCAACTGGTGTAGATTGCATGACACTGGCTCCCATTCCAAGGTGAACTGTGCCACACTAGAGAAGATCATCATGATCTCCCAATCAGACAGACAACAACCTATCGATCCTACTCCCTTGGAAACATCCACATAAGAGACTACTCACAGTGCCTTCACCTGCAAGACTATCTTCTTTAGGACAGGAAAAGAGGATGAAGAAGAACCTAAATTATAGGGATTCTTTGATGAATATATCCTTGCCTTTGAGGCCAATGCCTTCACTAGCCTGTGGAATCCCTACAAAATTTAGAGTCAGGCTGGTAAAGGACCAGTTTACATGCCAAAACCTCCCAAAGATACCCTTCTCCAGGATAATACAATTGATCGGTCCTTCCCACCAAAATGAAATTTCTCTAACCAAGCCGAGGATCCAGCCAAGGGAAGCCAACAAAACCCAGGGGGAAGGTTTGACATCACTAAGGCATTAGAATGAACTACCTCCTCCATGACCTTTATGGAGGTTTTGTTGAAGTGTCCTGACCAGAGGAAGTCCCTTCTAAAGCTCTTGGGAAACCTAGAAGCCGTCATTCATCCACCAAAGACTGTCACTTTTAATGATGCCAACGTAGCTATCTTCTGAGGAAACACAAAGGATCCTCCCTTCCTACTAGGCTTGAACATACAAGAGAAGAACCTGCACAACTGCTTGGTAGATTATGGTGCTTTGGGAAATGTCATGCCCTTATCTATATGCTAGAAGCTCAGACTCTTTCCCACTCCATCCAAAAGCATAGTAGTCCAACTAGACAAAACTATTATAAAAATGGTAGGTGAGCTGAAGAACGTCTGGATTCAGCTCATCCAAGACCCTTGAATATCGAGCATAATAGACATCCAAGTGGTGGACATCCCCAAAACTTATGGGATGTTGTTAATTCAGAATTGGTCTAAGGCCCTTAATAGGTATTTCTCCATGGGCTTCTCCCACTTGTGGCTCCCTTGGGAGGGGCACTCTAACCAAATTTGGGTAGAGAGTGAACCCAGGATGAAGAAAGCCCTCACGAAGTCAGGAGGGTAAATGAAGTCCTTTTTTCTGAGACTTCCCCTAGGGTATATAGACCCGTAGAGATCCTAACATTTGATTTCACCCCTGGGGAGGATCCCATAGTCTCTTAGAGAATTCAGGACCTGGACAAAAAATTAGGGGTGAGGTTAACTCACAAGGTAACACAATAAATCCTACCACACTCTTGTTTGACATTTGGTGCCGAGTGCATTATCAAAAACACTCTGAACTAGAGTGTGAGCCTTGCATCACTGCTACTACCCATGATATTCATGCCCTCTAGGATGAAGAACACAAAGTAGATTTACCTAGACCCAACAATCATTTCGGCGGTACGCCCAAGGTGCCGCCTATCCAGGAATCCCAACCAAAAGCTTCTCCAGAGGAAAATCTCACCCACACACTAGAAAAGCCAGAGGAAACTCCTTCCAACCCTCCCAAAATCAATCCAAATAACACTTCGCCTTCCCAGCCCCAAAAAACAAACAATGACTTGTGGACCCTGAAGTTTGATGGGTCCCGGTCTAAACAAAGCTATGGGGTCAGAGTGGAGTTGATCAAACCATGGGGGAAATCCTTCCTTGACTCTTACAACCTGCAGTTTAAGTACATGAATAATTTCATGAAGTATGAGGCCTTGGTCCTTGGACTCCTATTCACACTAAGAAAGGGAATCACCCACCTCCGGGCGATGGGTGATTTAGAGTTGATCGTTAAATAGGTTTGGAGCCAATATACTTGTCATGATAAAAGGCTGACCACATACCACAATCGAGCATGGAGCCTAATTGAATATTTTTATGCTTTTAGCATCGAGCTTATTTCCTAGAAAAGAAACTATGTTCTGGATGCCCTTGCCATGTCTACTAGCACCCTTGAGCCAATGGATGGTTCCCAGCTCTGGAAGTTTTTTGTTGAGATGGTCCCCACCCCGTCCATCCTAGACAATATCACTCACTTTCAAGTCTTTGAGGATGACCAACATATCCTGGCCTTCATGGCCAATGTTGGTGTCTTCAAGGACCAGATAGTGGAAGAGAGAGATCATGACGATGCCGGGTAGGGTGAAGAAGATGACGAGATCATCAAACTTCCAACTAACACCATCTTGTATGTGTCTAAATGTTGACCTCTAAATCAGCCACAACACAACATAGTCATTGCTCAATCATAGAATCGCAAAGATGAACATGAATTTCCCATTGTACAATATCGATTAGATTGACCTGTTGCCTCCTATTTAGTTGGGGTGTTTAATTACTCTCAGAACAAGAGCCAACAACCATAGACCATTGCTAAAATGAAGGATTTGAAAGCTTTGAAAACTGAAAAGAAACTTATTCTATATGAGAGATGCAATTGTAATCTAGGAATGAAGATGCAGATTTTAAGCTAAGAAACTTGAAAGAGATAACAAAATTAAGCTAATTGATAAGTAAACAAAGTAAATTGAGATGAAAAATTCCATTAAGCTAAATGAAATTACACTAAATATGCAATAAAATCTTGGAAATATGAGAGAATTGAGACAATAATTCACTATAGTTTTGGTACTCTAAAAATTGCCCTCTCAAATGAAGGAAAGAAGGTCCATAATATAGAAAATCTTGAAGAGAGGATGAAGAGTTTCTTAGGAAGAAACAACTGACTCTTCATCTTCATGGAGGAAGGTGAGACAAATATGAAGGAATTGTTTAATTAAATAAATGAATTATTGCCACATGGGTGGCTTTTCTCATTGTTTGAATTACTAAATTCAAGTGAGGATAATCCATTCAAATAACCAAATAATACTTAATTCCTTTGATGTGTATTAGTTAAAGGGGGTGGGATTAATTTAATTTAAAAGTACGCAGGACTTTAGAATTAAATTAATTAATCATAGGGATTTTTAGCTAATAAATCTTGAAAATTTAGGAATTAAATATAGTGTAAGATTTATGCAAATTTAGGTTTTCTGCATTTGAGACTAAGTCAATTAAAGCCAATTAGGAAGGAGAATTTGCCTAGTATTATAGGACTTTGATGATGAGAATTTGAAGAAATGCACCAAAACTAATTAGAATTGTAAGGTGCCAATTTTGGGGTGTTACATTTTGCCCCTCTTTGAATTGATGTGCGAGAAATGTGTTGATTCAAATAATAGTCTGATGTGACAGATGAAGATTTTGAGAGTCTAGGTTAGGTTTCCAAGACATAGATCAGATCGAGAAGTAGAACCATCTTCAGAACAAAGCATGATTCTCCGAAGTCTAAGTTAGATTGTGAAGACAACGGTCCAAATACCAATTGAGAGAAGATTGGAATCGAGGTTAGATTTCCCCAATGTCCGCTGATAGTTGATGAAGATTTAGGACTATCTCCAGAATCAGGGTTAGATTTCCCTAATACGAAGTTAGCCCTCCAAGATCCAAGTTAGGTTGCCCAGATAACGGTCGAAAAGAGCTTTTGAGAGCCGTCTTTAGAACAAAGCATGAATTTTAGGAATTAGGGTTAGATTGCCCCACTACCCAATGGGATTTTAAGAATCATCTCTAGAACAAAGCTTGATCCTTGAGGATCCAATTTAGATTGCTCAGATACCTAGAAAGATAGATGACAAGATGACAAGATGCGAGGCATCAAGATGCCCCTAGAGACTCAAGATAATGGAATATCCAATTTTGATGATAAGGTATGAAATATTGAATATACCCCAAGTGATGAGATGCCCCTAGCAATGGGGAATTTTGATTCAGATCAGAGTGATTTCTAGAATGATGTGAAAAGATTCAATATTGCAATCATCATGCCCCCTTGGGAGAAAAATCAAAAGATGACACAACAAAAAGATGATCGACAACAAAATATTACAGATAGAAGTAAGATCGAAGATCTAGAGGAATTCAAAGGTAGATCAAGAGAAGGTAGAATCAATTTAGAGCGATCAGAAGGTCCTATTGACTAGGTTTGACCATAATTGACCAAGTTTGACCAGAATTGACTAGAGTGGACTTTCGATGAAAAGATTGTAGAAGCCAAGAAAATGATGATGATAGATGATTCTGACAAGAAAGTGACATTAGAAAGTCAACTGCACAAGCGTCGGAGCATGTTGGTCCCAAAATTTTAAAACATGATTTTGAGCTACTTAGGTGTGTCAGATTTTGATTTCAATCACGAAAATGGATTCAGAACACTTGATTTAACCAAGGGTGCAATTTTTGCAAAAAATGAAGCACTTTTGAAAATTAGGTCAAAAGCGATATAAGGCCTGGAGAGTCATTTTCAAATCATTATTCACTTTTGAATTTAGAGATGGTGAGAGCCCAGGCTAATATTGATAGCATTCCTGTGCATAAACATCTATTCGAGTGCTCTCGAAGACACAGCCGGCCACCGGAGTATGATGCACCCGTAAGTAATCAAAAAACCATCTTGCATTTTAAATGTTTATCAATTTTTAGATCTTTTAGCATGCTTTTAAAGCTTTTTAAGTCCAATTAGGTCAAGTCTCGCACAAGGGAATAGTTTCCTCGTGCCGGCCAAGGTCGCCCCTCATGCAAGAAAATGGTTTGCTCATGCAAGTTAGGGTTTCCTTGTATGGGGTCCCTTTGCAAGCGCACGCAAGGTGCACCATGATGCCGCACGAGATAACATCCTCAGTGATGAAATTTTGCGTGAAGAGAGATCCTATCTTGTGTGAAATAGAAGTCTCACATGGGAAAAGAGTTTGCTTGCATGGGAACTACTTGCAGTCCAGAAAGTTGTCGTCCAGTATGTCACAAAATTAGCCAATTAGAATGCCTCAGAACTGTGTTTAGGATAGATCCATAACTTCATTTGTTGTTATTGCTTTGAAAAATCATGTTGAGATACTGATCAAATATTGTTGCTTGCTTTGCAGGTTGACTTCCCTAATATTGTGTTCTAGTCTCACCATCCTGTCATAGGCGAGCTTGTGTAGAGACTGACTGATGCTAAGGGTTCCCATCTCGACGGGATAAGACTATCATATCTACGTGATGTACCCGAGATTTGGGTAAATCATAGTCTATTGTGTGCACTTGTCAAGCATTTCCATTCGGAGATGAATACTTTTCATTTGCCGTAGGGGGAGATAACAGTCACCCCTAAGGACATATATAGGATCTTGAGAGTACCATTCCATGGGGCTCGCATGGAGTATGATACCCAGCTGAGGGCAGGCACACATGCATTGAGAGTGATCTTCCAGTATGATCTAGTGATGGGTCGATCCATCTCTTGGGATGATTTGATGAGTAGGTACAGTGCAGGACACACATTGGCAGTCATCTTGGTGATGTTCTTGAGTTACCACCTAGTGCTGGATCAAGGTCAGCATGGATTGGAGTGCGGCTGGGGACTCATGCTATAGCGGATGTTAGCCATGCCAGCAGTGAGGTTCAGATGGGGTGAGTGTATGCTCACACAGATGTACCATGAGATGCATGAGATTGTGTATCAGAGTGCATGGACCATGGTGGTAGGAGTTGTGGTTCTACAGATCTGGGCCTGGGAGAACCTTCCCGTATGTCAGCCAATTTTCCATGATACTTGATAGCCCCTAGAGCCATACATTTATAGGTATGTAAGTCTGATGACTCAGCCAGTATTGGGTAAGACAGATCAGTGGCAGGCATAGCTGGATGATATGACAACGGTTATATGGAGGCCGTGGATAGCTATGAAGGTTTGGGATGATGCATGACATAAGTTGCCATATATGTTCTTCTCACATCCTTTGATTGGGTGCACCATCAACGTCATTAAGTGCTTCTTGTTGACACGGGTCCTACGACAGTTTGGGAGACCACAGGACGTCTCCCAGGAGTATTACACATATGCCCGATTCATCATTGAGATGAAGAAGGGCTGTAAGTGGAAGCTAGACCAGGGAAAGTGTATGATAGATGCAAGGGTACCACCAACTAGGTGGGACTATTTAGTAGGGGTGATGAATGCAGGGATGAAACCTACATACAGAGATCACATCTTGGCTCACCCATTCCTGAGATTCACAGATCCTGTTGGCATGGGAAAATAGGTACAGTAGGTAGTACAACGACCATCGCAACAACATGTACTGAAGCCACCACTGCAGTAGCCAAAATAGCCAGCATGACCACCACCACAGCAGAGAGTACTACAACCGAGGACCTGGTAGAGTCCCCTTCCTCCTAGAAATATGGGAGAAAACATAGGTGCAGGGAGTAATGGAACTCAGGATAGGTCCACTGGGTAGAGGACAAGTGATAGCTCTAAGCAGGGGAGGATACTGATATGGCTGATCCACAGGTAGGAGGACAGATGGCACAGGTACAAGAGGCTCTTAGGAAGAGTCAGGAGAGAGTGAGGCAAGCATAGAGGGAGTGGGATGACTACCATACATAGGTGATCATCCAGGAGACCCGGGTTGCTGAGCAAGATCAAGAGATCTGGGGAATATAGGAGGCACTAGTGAGAGCACATGAAGAGGTGAGATATGAGGCCATTCAGTCATCCTATTATTATACTACATACATGATCGTAGTTTTTGAGGCAGTGGACCAGGTTCCACCATTTTCAGAGTATGCTGGGGCACGGGCTGCTCCACCATAGGCAACTCCTCAGTAGTAGGCCATGCCACCTCCTCCACCTCCTCCAGGTGGGAGTGGCTAGATGAGACATTTGATACATATTATACCACCATTTTGATATACTGTGCTCGAGTAGCACCATTTGTACACTTGATAAATTGATATCTATGAGCTCAATTTTGGCATCAATGTACTTGTTTATATATTGCTTTAAACTTGTATGTCTTGTGAGATGTTTCCTATATGATTAGATGTATAGATTAGAAATGTATGCCATAGATGAATATGAAAATGTTTATGCACATGTTTTATTGATGTATGAATGAATGTAATGCAATGATAGATGTTAGATGGATTTATGCTTATAATGGATGCACATGTTTATGGATATGTAAATGCAAATGAATGTATGGAAATGCACTTTTGTGGAAATGGATGTAATGCAATGGTACTAATCATCTCATGCAGGATATTGCAATATACGACAGATATTAACCAAAAGAATATGAATAAAGATCGAGAGCAAGGACCAGATGCTTGTGCAGTCAAGAGGAATCTAGGACAAAAGATGATAAACTTCAAAGAATGAGAAGACAATGAAGAGAGCACCAAAATTTTCTCTATGCAAGCTTAAAATGTGAATGCAAGCCTAAGCTAAATGCAACCCTAGGACTTGGTTGTTGGACTCATCGCATAATTATGATCATCGAGTTTTGGAAAATCAGAGTAAATACAATCCTTACTGGCGCCAATGCAACCATAAGAATATGAATATGACTTTCATCAGATAAAATGTAGGAAATGAACATAAGCGCTAGGGCACAAAAGCCAAGATGAACTGAACATTATTTCTAGTTTGATATAGTAAGAGTACAAAAGTAAACAAATAGAGCAATAACAGTCAAAGAGATAGTTCCAACCTCCCCTTGGCGTGCAAATAAACAAGATCGAGGGATGTGCGGATTTCCCACCTTAATGTAGAAGCTCTTATCACATACACCCTATTTATTTGACGTTGTCAGATCATTGAAACCACACCCACAAGCAGTAGACAATGAAAGTATTAATGAAATTCATGAGAACAGACAACATACAAAGAAAGATTCAATCATAGCTCAGCATGTTTCAAAGTTTATGAATGTGCATGTGTTTTAGGGGTGTTGAAAAAAACACCTTTATGCTTGTGAGTGTGATGTGTTTGATTTATATTGAGAGATGTTTACGTTGAAATGTCCAATGTGTCCAAAGATAGTGTCGAAAAACACTGTTTGATTTGGGTGTTGAGAAACACCAGTTTGTGCCAATAGATAGTTGTCCTTTAGAACTGACAAGATTACTGAGTCGAGTGTAAACCGAAGATGCGATCAAAGTGGGGAGCCATGCCCCCAAGTAATGAATGTTGATGAATGAATTGACTCATATAGAGAGGATGAATTCGAGTGGATTACACCCAAGCTATGATGCTGGGGTCATGTCAAGTCAAGAGGGATCTTGAAATGACCCAAAGTGTCACAAAAGTGACTGAAAGCTATGTACAGACTAAAGAAAAGCATGCGGAGACTGAATATTGATAGATAGAGCATTAGGGTATAACCCCAACTATAACAGATTGATATAAAATATGCAGATAGTGAGTTGATGTGAGAAATATCAGTAGTACAGCGACAGTAAGTAGACGTAGTGAAAATCACTGATGACTAACGCGAGAAAGATTCTCAAGTATAAATATTGGTGTGAGATCTAGGCATCAACAGGTAGACTTAGTGAGAACCACTGGTGACTGATATGAAGAGGAGAGAGACTCCAAAAGATAGGATAATGCCCTCTAGACCAGGAAGATGCCCCCGAGTGTGGCCAATTTCAATCCATGTGAAGTCAAGCTAAAATCTTGAAAATAACTGAGAGCGAATGCATGAGCAAGCAAATGAAAGCAGGAAAGTAGGAGAGCAAATTGCAAGAAAGCCAAGGGATGCCACTATAGATAGAGCATTGTGGAACAAGAGGTGCCTGTTTACCAGGTTTTCTCCATCTTGGCAGAAATTCTATTTTTTCTATCATGACACCTGTTTACCAGGTTTTCATCAATAGCACATTTTTCTCTATTTTTTATTTTTCTCTATTTTCATTTTTTTTTATTTTTTTTCATTTTTTGTATTTTTTCTTTTTTGATTTTTTTTTTGTATTTTTTGATTTTGTTGTATTTTTATTTTTATTTTATTTTTATATTATCAAGGCGCCTGTTTACCAGGTTTTCAACAGGATAATAGATACATAAAAGCGCTTGTTTGCTAGGTTTTCACTAAGATAATCATTTTTTCAGGACATTTTGCAAATTTTAGGATTTTCTCAGAATAGAGTATGTACATGAGCATTCAGAAGACATCTCAACTGTAGAAATTCTTCAGATGAATAGCATTGATAGGCTCTTTGAGCTGTTCCCCCTCTATGGTAGAGAGATGGTAAGCACCAGACCCAAATACTACAGTGATAACATACGGACCAAGCCAGTTTGGTTTAAATTTTCCTTTCTGGACCCACTTCTCTTGATTCTTGGGGTTCTCTCTCAGGATGAGATCACCCATTTGGAATTCCCTTGGTCTGATCTTCTTGTTGTAGCTTTTAGATATTCTCTTCTGATATGCTCAGAGATGATCAAACGCCACTTTCTGATGTTCATCTAGTAGTTCAAGCTCTTGAAGCCGAGATATTCTGATATCATCATCAATAATGAGGCCCTTCAGAGAGACTCACAAGGTAGGAATCTCAACCTCAATAAGAAGCACTGCATCTGCACCATAAACTAGAGAAAAAAGGGTCGCCCCTGTTGGTGTTTGTATACTGGTGCGGTAAGCCCATAAAGCCAGTTTAATCCAGAGATTCTAGTCTTGTCTAGATTTGTGTATTGTGCAATGTAAGATCTTGAGAATAGTCTTATTTGAAGCTTTCGCTTGTCCATTACCCTAGGGATAATAGATAGAAGACTAGTGTTGAATAATTCTGAACTTAGCGCATAATTCTTTTAGATCCTTGTTCTTGAATTGCCCCCATTGTCAGTGATTATTGATGAGGGTACACCATATCTGCAGATGATGTAGTTCAGTATAAACATGGCCACAAACTTGCCATCAGCTACAATGAGAGGCACTGCCTCAGCCCACTTGGTAAATGGCATGTAGCAGTAATGATGAATTTATGTCCCCTTGAAGAAGATGAATGTATCTAACCCACCAAGTCAAAGGCCCACTATTGAAATGGTCAAAAGTTGACAAAAGTAATGAGCTCCTTGGAAGGAGCATGGATCAGATTTCCATGAAGCTAGCACTGTTTGCAAGATTTAGCAAATTGTGTAGCTTCTTTCTCCATATCTGGCCAATAGTAACCAGCTCTAATAAGTTTACGAGCTAGTGTCAGGCCATTTGAGTGAGACCCATAAACACCTTCATGCACCTCTACTAACACACACTTGGAATCATTAGGTTCTAAACACCTAAGGAGGGTACCGTCTATACCTCGCCTATATAAGTCGTTATTTATGATGACGAACCGTGAAGCACTATAGATTAAGTGACATTTCTCATTTCGGGTGTAAGTGTCTAGAATGATTTGGTCATGAAGGTAGGAGTAAATATGGTGGTAGCGGGATGAGTCATGTCCAATGACTAAATATATCATCCGAGATTAAGGGGAATTATAAGCAGGGTAGCATAATGTCTCCACTAGGAATTCATGTAAGAAGTCATTTTTTGGCATTTGTAACATGGAAGCTAGAGTAGCCATGGAATCAAATTCTTTATTATCAGCCCTTGGAATTTGTTGGAAAGTAATGTGTGCAAAGTATTTCTTGAGATCATCAACCATCTTTTTATAAGGGACCAGTTTTTCATCTTTTGTTTGGTAGATATCATTCACCTGATTGATAACCAACTGTGAATCTCCAAAGACCTTTAGCTCACTGACACACCATTCAATAGTGATATTTAATCCATTAATCAAGGCTTCATGCTCATCAGTGTTATTTGTGCAAGGAAAAAACATTTTGTAAGCCTTTGGTAATGAATACCGCTGAGGTGTAATGAACAAGATTCCGGCACCTGATCCCTGCTGGGTGAATGATCCATCAAAGAACATGGTCCATGCCAGATGTGTGAGAAGCATGATGGAATCATCTAGGAACTCGATCCTTAATGGTTGATAGTCTATGATAGGTGCCTCAGTCAACTAATATGCAATTTCTTTCCCTTTGATAGCTTTTCTTTCCACATGCTCAATATCTAATTCACTAAGTATCATGACCCATTTAGCTAATCTACCCGTGAGGGAAGCTTTGCAAAGTAAGTACTTTAGTGGATCAATTTTTTCAATGAGCCTTGTAGTGTGAGAAAGCATGTAATGCCATAACTTTTTGGAAGCAAACACCACTGCCAAGAAAGATTTTTCAATGGCAGAATAATTCATTTCATAGGAGACCAACATTCTGCTGATGTAATAGATTGCTCTTTCTTTATTGTTTTGATCTTCTTCGGCCAATAGAGCACCTAGAGATGTTTTTGTAGCTGAGATGTATAAGATTAATGGCTTCCCATGAATAGGAGGCATTAATATAGGTGGATTAGCTAGACATTGTTTGATTTGTTGAAGACCTTGTTCACATTCTTTATTCCATTCATAGGTCACACCTTTATGCAGAGTTTTAGTAAATGGCTGTGACTTGTCAGCTAGCTGTGAGATGAAGTACTAGATAAACTAAAGCTAACCTTGAAGGCCTTTCATTTGACTGATATTGTGAGGTGGAGGCATTTACTTGATAGCTTGCACCTTTTCAGGATCCACTTCGATACCTTTTGTGGAGATGATATAACCAATCAATTTTCCGCAAGTTACTCCAAATGCACATTTCTTAGGATTGAGACGTAGTCTAAAATTTTCCATATGATCCAGTATAGGGCCTAGATCAGTAATATGTGCCTTCCTATCCATGCTTTTAGCAAGGGTGTCATCAACATAATCCTCCATTGTTTTGTGCATCATATCATGAAATATAGTAGTGACTGCTCTCTGATACATGGCTCCAACATTATTGAGACTGAAAGGCATAACATTCTAGCATAAAGTTCCCCATGCACAAGTAAAAGTAGTCTTTTCTTGGTCCTCTGGTATAATTTTTATTTGTTTTTAGCCAGAGAAACCATCCATTAGGGAGTACATTTTGTACCCTGCTATCATATCCACAATCATATCAATGTTGGGCAGTGGGAAATCATCTTCTGGACATGCCTTGTTTAAGTCCCTAAAGTCTGTGTAGAATCTGATAGATTTATCATGCTTCAACACTAGAACTATGTTGGAGATCCATTATGCATAGTCAATTGCTATGATGAACCCAACTTTTAGGAGTTTCTCTAATTCCAGCTTGACAAGTAGAGCCACATGTGGATGTATTTTCCTAAGTTTTTTCTTGACTGGTTTTACTCCAGGAGCTATTGACAGGTGATGCATGATAAGATCAGGATCTACACCAGGCATGTCAGAGTATGTCCATGCAAAGTTTATCTTTTTCTCTTTAAAGAAATCTATGAATTCTTTCAGTTCTTCTGTAGACAATGATTTAGCCACATGAATAATGTGTGGATGTTCTTCTGTACCCAAATTTACTGGCTGAGTCAGCTCAATTAACACTAATGATCATTCCTAGAAATGACATGGAAGTGCATCAAGTATCTCATCCTCAGGCACCTCAGAGAGTTTTTCACCTTCGGATACTTCTATTATTTTTACTTTTTTCGGCTCTGACACTGCCATAATGTGGTTTTCACCATCAGAGCACCTATTTATTTTCTTTTGATTTTATGACTAAGATACTTGATATCACTTTTGGTCATGCTGAAACTATCTTCGCTAGTGGAGGATGTTACAGGTTCAACAACATGGAGATAAAAGGCTAGAGCATAGTTGTTATGGAATGTGAGGACTTCATTGGACGAGGAAGTGGAATTCTAGTCTATTAGCTTGAGATGTTGGAGTGAGAGAGAAGTGACGGGTTCAAGTGCATTCATGGTATAATCATCGAAAGCATGGACTAGTAAGCTGAGACCTAGAGAAAACTCATCGAAAGGTGTATTCAAATCCCTTTGACTCCTAGAGACCATAGTAGAAGACACGTTAACATCTATGGAATCAGACTCATTAGACCTTACACTAGATCTTTCACCTATGTCAAGAAGGTTTTCAAATGTATGTGTAGTATCAACATTCCTGTCAAAGGATCCTTTTGAAAGACTGTCAAACTCATATTCATGGGAATGTGTGTCTCAACTTTGACTAGGATGTTTGCACCATGAAGATTTGAGAGTTCTTGTGACACCAACCTGTTCTTGCACAAACTGCTCTTGAAACCGTGATGGTATGTATCATTCACCCTCGAAACTAGGGTCTTGTGACACTTTCCATTGTTTGTATGTCAAAGAAGTGAATGAAATAGCCCCATTGGAGTCACTAGCAGCCTTGGCTATACTAACATGTATTATGATATCATCTGGCTCAGCAAAGAATGCTGCCATATCTAGAGGAATAGGATAAGGAAAGTAATCCTCATAGGAGCTATCCTCTAAGGTGTCCATTGTAGCTATGCCCTCAGGTTCTGTTTCTAGTCCAAGTTTAGATACAAAGTTATTAATCCCTAGATGGAATGGGATCTTCTTGAATCCTAAACCAATCGCATCTTTCATCCTTCAACCCATAGCTTTAATAGGTTCAACTAGCCCATTACCATTCATTCCTATTGGACCACTCCCTTTGTATCCAAAGTGTTTCATGATCTTAAGACCTTCACTATTGGGATCTAGTTCACAAGCTGGGGTGGTCTATTTAGATATGTCGTTTCCTTTGTAAAGCCAAGATTTAATAACTCTTTCCTCATCTTCATCTTGTAATGGTGTTGAATCCCGTACAAAGGCACCATCATAAATTATTTCAGGAGGAGTAGTAGAAGATTTAATTTTCTTAGAAGGTCTCCCGTAAGAATGAGGAGATGGAGGTAGAGCTGCTAATGATAGCATAGGTTCTATTTGATACCCCCCATGCCTATGTATTTGATTTTCAAAGTCTGTTCCATGTCTCTAAGCTTGGCATCATAGAATTCTATGGATTCTCTGTTAGTAGGAACAAAACTTTCAACTGACTGTGTGAGCATATTACAAGAATAGCCCATATTAGAAAGAACTGTCACTTTTGCGCCATGGAAAATTGATGCACTGATGATATGTAGAGGGAACTACTTGCATTTCATGGATCCATGGTCTTCCCAAAAAGATGTTATAAACAAGAGGAATGTCCATCACTTGACAAGTGACATCTCTTTCAACAAGTCCAACTCGAATAGGTAGCACAACTAAACCTTTAGACTTTCTTTCTTCTTCATCATAGGCTTTGATAATAATTTTCTTGTGGGAATCTGTGCGATCTTCATCATAGCCTAGCTGAGTGAGCAAGTGACCAGAGAAGATGTTGAGGCCAGCACCATTTTCAATAAGGACGCGACAAACGTGCTTTTGGCCAATCATGACCTCTATATGCAAAAGGGCATTATGCAAGTGGTTGACCGAACGGTCATCTTCTTCTGAGAAAGATAGATAGTGCGGTGAAGTCAAGTGACCCACTATAGATGAAACTAATCAAGATTAATGTCTTTGGGGATGTTAGCCTCTGCGAGGGCTTTATCCAGAATCTGCCTGTGAGCAGGCGAGATCTTCAACAACTCAAAGATGGTTATTTGAGCATTGGTTCTTTGCATCTAATCAAGAATGCTATAATTAGAAGTAGGAGGTGTGGGGACCATTTTTCATGGTCCTATTGGCAGGGTCAACAATATATTTATCTAGAGGTTTTTTCGGTGCGGATGTAGTAGCAGGAGTGTCAGGACCCTTGAGAGTGATCTTAGCACCGGATCTGGTAACAAAGTTTGTGCAATCCTAAGACAATTCAGGTTCAGACGAGCAAGACCTAGGGCCTCTCAAGAAAAACAAGGTCTTAGGATTAGGAGCATCCCTACTCCCCTTGATAGTAATCACATCACAATACTCAACTTTGATAGGTTCAATCATGTTGATGACATTGTCATTAGTGGTATGCGTGTAGTTAATCTTGGCATTGCTATTCTTAGTGTTGGAAAACTCACCTTTCTCATGAGGAGGAAAGGGATCTTTAAATGCCTGGTGATTTAAATTCTTATTATGATTATCCATAACAATATCACCATTATCAATCAGATCTTGGACCTTATGGCGCAACTGAAGACAAGTAGAAGTCTTATGACCCTTTTCTTGGTGATAGTCACATTATACATTGTCATTCCACCAATGGGGTTGTGGTTGCAGATCATATGGACGCTTGTCCAAAGGAGTGAGAACCTGGTTTTGCACCAAAGTCTTGTAAACTACATCAAGCGGTTCTCCCAAGGAAGTGAATTCACGCTTGGGTCGAGGGGCCCAAGGTTTGTTGCTAGAGAATCTGGAAGGTGGATGAGTGTTTGTTGCAGTCTTTTCAGTAGTTTTGATCACTTGTATACTAGAAGTAAGATTGAAAATTGGTTTTGAAGGAGCCGGGGTCACATTATCAACCACTACATCATTCACAATGTCCCTATTCTTGTTGACAAACTTCCCTTTATCTTTGTTGGAAGAGGAGGAACCTTATTTGTTGTCTTTGTACAAAGTCAATTCCCCTTTCTTAACCATGAATGCCTCTATCCTCATAGCTTTCTTAATCATGCTATCAAAATTGAGGGGACCTTGAAGCTATACCTGATACCCAAAATTAGGAGTGAGATTGTCCAAGAAGATGTCGAGTTTCTCAGATTTGGGTATTTTATGAGGATACTTGGTGCAAAGCTATCTCCATCTCTAGAGAAATTTCAGGAATGGCTCCCCTTGTCTCTGCTTGAGATTGCAAAGGTCCCTAATGTTGACGGGATGCTGTATGTTGTGAGAATAATACTTGATAAAGAGATTTGCAATCTCATCAAAAGTCTTAATGCTGGTGGGTAGTCAAGAAAACCACTCCATGGTAGGTCCACCCAGACTTCAGGGAAAGAGATGCATTAAATAAGTTTGATCATGAATGAAATCCATAGATAGGGCCCCAAATTCTCTCAAATTATCCAGAGGATCGGTGGTACCCAGATTATCATACTTAGGGAGTTGCACACCCTTGGGAAAAGGTGGCATATGAAGACTCCTATAAAAAGGAAAAGGACAGATGCTCTCCATTGTGAATTGTTGTGCGGGTTTGTCCTTATCCTTTACAAGTTGGCTAATTTGGTTTTGCATATCTTGAATCATCTTTTGCAATTTGGTAGTCTCAGTCTCTTCTTCTTCAGTCACAAGTATTTCCACTTTGAAATCTGGGGGTAGGTTAACTCCTTGGTTTTCCAATTCTAGAAAATATTTCTCTTTATCTTCTACAAGGAGAATTTGCATCATCTTGATGAGAGCCTTATTATATTTTGCAGCATCTATGTCATTTTGAGTTATCGAATCATCATCATTACCAAGGATCTCATAAATGCTTGGGTTTTGATCTTGACTCTGGTCATGTGGAGGAGGGTGATGGTGATGCTGATCACCTTGTTGACCCTGATCATTTTGAGATTGGTCATGGGCCTCTCTGTATTGACCTTGTAGGAAATTGAAAGGGCTTCACATGTTGTTGATGTGGGATTGTGCTGTGTGCATAGGTTCAGTGTGAGTGTGTGTATTAAGCTAAGAGTTCATGGCCAATGTAACTTTTGGCGGGTCAAAGGGGTAGATGGGTTTAGAAGGATCAATAGGTTCACAAGGATTGATAAGACCAAAAGGATTGGTATGATCAAAAGGATCAATAAGGTAGCGAGGATCATCAATAGGGTCAAACCAAGTAGGTGACCTTCCAAAGTTTTGTTGATCTGGAAGAAATGAGTTCTGTTGATCTTGAAACAATGGTTTAGGTTGTCTTTGAAACAAGGGATTATAGCACTGTTGGAACACTGGTCTTTGATTCAGACTGGGATCTATACTGAATGGCGAGGAGGAATGTGAGGATCCCTCTTGACTATTAGATTGAATAATAGGTTCAAAATGACCTCTTCCTTGATCATGAGATCTACCTCTACCTATTTCAGAACCACAAATGGGAAATATGTTACCGCTTCTAGTCATAATAGGTATAGATGAAGATAAAATGAGAGAGGACTTAGGATCCCAATCAAAACTCTATCTCTAGAAATAGAGAAAAGGAGATAAAGGCTAGAACAACCAAGATGTGAAAAGCACTCGGCACGAATCATCAAGAGTATGACTAGAATAGCCGAGATGTGACTATCACATCATAGGGTACAAAAGCACAGAAAGGTAGGATAGAGAACAAAGAGACAAAATGAGTTTGAGAAAGAATTGGTTAGTTTGCAACTCAAGACAAATAGTTTTAGAATGCAGACAACAAGGAAATAGGCAATCAGATCTCAAACAAAAATTAGATCAGGAAAAAAACTCAATAGTCAACGGGAAATAGCTTTCTATTTTAGGACATCAGATTATAGATTCGTGCGAGAAAGTGATGGCTCATGTGAGGAAATGCTTAACTGTGCATGAGAAAATGAAATCTCGCACGAGGAAATGCTCAGTTTCTAGAATCTTGAGTGCAAAAACTCCAATTTTTGACAGATCGACTCAGTTTTCAAGACAAAAGTCAGATTTTGAGATATAGTTAAGACTATTCTCTGACAAAATTTCTAGATTTAGGTTAGTTTTATGACAGTTCAGATCAACAATCTCAGTTTAAATGTGACAAGCAATCGTTAACAAGCACAAAGTTTTGATCAAGCAATAGTGACGCAAGAAGTAGTCTCAAATAGTTCTACCAAGGACAATGCAACTTGGAAGAATCATGGGATTCTTTGTTTAATCATGATTGGATAGTTTAAGACTTGAAACAAAAACTTAGTTATCCCTACAAAAAACATGGTAGAGAAGACAAGATCCATGCCTCACTATATTATGCGTATGTGTGCACCTCAAACAGTAGTGTCACCCTCAAGAGAGCGCTCATGTTTTTGGTATTTCCAAGGACTCAAAAATATATGTTCAAAGGTTACCCTTAAAGTAGGGGCCAGCATTATATACCACCTCAAGCATCCAGGTGCATACCTATGTTGAGAATCTAGGGGAGAGATTCTTCCCCCTCCCTGCACACAGATTATGTCTTCTTTCAGAGGTGATCTGGGTAGGCATCTAACTAAGAAAGTTTTTAGTGGGATTTTTTTCACAATAACCTTCAATGCCCCTAATATAGGTCTAGGATCTTGTGGCCACACCAACACTTGAAAGTCATACACCCCCGCAAGCAGGGCTAGGAGCGGCACTGCTCAGTACAACAAACAAGGCTTTCTCAAGATGATAGTCAGAATCATGAGAAAGAAGTTACCATGGATTTGGAGTATTTGGAATCAACAAAGAATACTTTATTATAGTGAGGTGGAATCACCGGTGATAGGTGTGTACTCACTTGGGTCATTCCTAGAGGTTCAACTTCTGGCAGGCTCTCTAAAGGTGACACAAAACTTGGCTCGAATTTGAGGGTCATATTTTTTGATTCTCTCAAAGAGAGAAGAGCATACTTCTCTACCTCTTCACCTTACCCAAACATGCAAGACATATTCATCACTGAGCTAACTCTCCTCCAACCAATTCACAAGCTTTTGGGTTTCTAATTCTCTCAAAGAGAGAAGAGCATAATCCCCTGACAAGTGAACGTGCTAAAGGTTTGTTAACTTTCCTTGCTTCCCTAGGTCTCCATCATGTTAGCAACATCTGGGTCTTGGATTCATCCATGGGCATCACTTCCATGTAATGAAGAGCCTATTCCACTATTTTTCTATCAAGATTCCCAAGAAATTTTAACAAGGCCCTAATTATACTATGTGATGAAAGTAATAAACAAGCACAAAGTTTTAAAATGATCTTCGACAACCATTCTGCAAGCAAACCTTTAGCAAGTTTATGTCTTTTTCAAGGAACCTGCAACCCACTATTACGCTGTTAGAGAAATCAGAGAGATAAAAATAGCAGCATGTGAAAATAATCAGGAAAATAGTAACAATAATTGCAGAAACTGTGAAATTCCAGACATTGTCACCAAGTCTCACGCGAGGAAGTACAAGGCTTCACGCGAGGAAATGCAATAGCTGGCATGAGAAAGTGGCTTTTTCATGTGAGATATTGCTAATGAAAGCACAAATTTGTGCGGTACTCTTAGAATTCTCGCACAAGAATTCATACACAAAGAAGTACGGACGTACGATAGAGTACATAATTTTGTCAAAATTTTTTTGAGAGTGAGGTTAGAAATCAATTTTCTACCCCACGATGGGTGCCAAAATGTATGTGTCTGAATTTTGACCTCTAAATCAGCCACAACATAACATAGTCATTGCTTAATCGTAGAATCACAAAGATGAACATGAATTGCCCATTCCATAATATCGATCGAATCGACCTGTTGCCTCCTATTTAGTTGAGGTGTTTAATTACTCTCAGAACGAGAGCCAACAACCATAGACCATTGCTAAAATGGTGGATTTGAAAGCTTTTAAAATTGAAATGAAACTTATTCTATATGAGAGATGCAATTGTAATCTAGGAATGAAGATGCAGATTTTAAGCTAAGAAACTTGAAAGAGATAACAAAATTAAGCTACTTGATAAGTAAAAAAACTAAATTGAGATGAAAAATGCCATTAAGATAAATAAAATTACACTAAATATGCAATAAAAGCTTGGAAATATGAGATAATTGAGACAATAATTCACTATAGTTTTGGTACTCTAAAAATTTCCCTCTCAAATGAAGGAAAGAAGGTCCATAATATAGAAAAGCCTGAAGAGAGGATGAAGAGTTTCTTGGAAAGAAATGGCTGACTCTTCAGCTTCATGGAGGAATGTGATACAAATATGAAGGAATTATTTAATTAAATAAATGAATTATTGCCACATGGGTGGCTTTTCTCATTGTTTGAATTCTTAAATTCAAGTGAGGATAACCCATTCAAATAACCAAATAATATTTAATTCCTTTAGTGTGTATTAGCTAAAGGGGGTGGGATTAATTTAATTTAAAAGTACTTAGGACTTTATAATTAAATTAATTAATCATAGGGATTTTTAGCTAATAAATCTTGAAAATTTAGGAATTAAATATAGTGTAAGATTTATGCAAATTTA
>MU225642.1:3590723-3625905 GCA_018584345.1 Thuja plicata
GGGGGGGGGGGGGGGGGGGTGAATCAGTATTATAATAGTTATTTAAATTCTTCAACCACTTGAACATTAACCATACAATTGCAGAAAAGGAAAGAACATAAAAAAATAACATAGAACTCATAATACCATGATTTGTTTATGAGGAAACCCTTGCCAAGGTAAAACCCCGGTGGGGATTGTAACACCCCAAAATTGGCACCTTACAATTCTAATCAATTTTGGTGCATTTTCTCATCATCGAAGTCCTATTGTACTAGGAAAATTCTCCTTCCTAATTTTCTTTAATTGAATTAGTCTCAAATGCAAAAAACCTGAATTTGCATAAATCTCACACTATATTTAATTCATAAATTTTCAAGATTTATTAGCTAAAAATCCCTATGATTAATTAATTTAATCCTAAAGTCCTAAGCACTTTTAAATTAAATTAATTCCACCCCCTTTAGCTAATACACATCAAAAGGAATTAAATAGTTATTTAGTTATTTGAATGGATTATCCTCAAAAGAATTCCATAATTCCATGTGAAAAGTCACTCATGTGGCAATAATTCCTTCATTTAATTAAATAAATCTTTCTATTTTATCTCACCTTCCTCCATGGAGATGAAGAGTCAGCCATTTCTTTCCAAGAAACTCTTCATCCTCTTTCCAGATTCTTCTATATTATGGACTTCCTTTTCTTCATTTGAGGAGAGCAATTTGAGAGTATCTAAACTATAGCAAAATATTGTCTCAATTCTTTCATGTTTTCAATCATTTGTTGCATTATTAGTATGAGTTCATTTAGATTAATAGCATTTTGCATCTTAATGTAGTTTGCTTATGTATCAAATAGCTTAATTATATCATTTCTTTCAAGCTTCTTAGATTAAAATATGCATTTTCATTCTTAGATTGTAATTGCATCTCATATAGAATAAATGGTATTTTAGTTTTTATCATGCTTTCAAATCCTTCATTTTAGCAATGGTCATGGTTGTTGGCTCTTGTTCTGAGAGTAATTGAAAACCCCAACTAAATAGGAGGCAACAGGTCGATTCAATCAAATTTGTGGAATTGACAATTCATGTTCATTTTCAAAATTCGATGATTGAGCAATGAATATGTTGTGTTTGTGCCTGATTTAGAGGTCACATTTAGACACATACATTTTTGTGCCCACCGTGGGGTAGAAAATTGATTTCTGACCTCACTCTTGAAAACTTTTCTGATAAAATTATGTACTCTGCCATATGATCATACTTCTCTGTGTATGGATTCTCACGTGAGAATTCTGAGCAGGCCACATGAAGTTTTGCACTTCCTTGTGTGAAGTCTTGCAATTCCTTGCGGGAAGCCTTGTACTTTCTCACGTGAGACTCGGGGCCAATTTTTTAAAAATTTCACTATTTTGCAAGTACTGTTTCTAATTTTTTCTGATCATTCTAACATGCTGCTATTTTTTACCTTTCTGATTTTTCTGAAAGCATAGCAGTGGGCTACAGGTCGCTTGACAAAGATATAAACTTGCTAATGGTTTTCTTGCAGGATGGTTTTTGAAGATTATAAAAAAACATTGTGCTTATTTATCGCTTTCTTCACATAGTATAAATAGGGCCTTGTTAAAATTTCTTAGGAATCTTGATAGCTAAATAGGGGAATAGGCTCTTCATTACATGGAAGTGATGCCCATGGATGAATCCGAGACCCAGACATTGCTAGCATGATGGAGACCTAGGGAAGCAAGGAAATTTAACGAACCTTTAGCATGTTCACTTGTTAGGGGATTATGCTCTTCTCTCTTTGAGAGAATCAGAAACCCAAAGGCTTGTGAATTGGTTGGAGGAGATTTATCTTGGTGATGAATATGTCTTGCATGTTTGGGTAAGGTGAAGAGGTAGAGAAGTATTCTCTTCTCTCTCTGAGAGAATTAGAAAATCTGACCCTCGAATCTAAGCCAAGTTTTGTGTCACCTTTAGAGGGCCTGCCAGAAGTTGAACCTCTGGGAATGACCCAAGTGAGTACAAACCTATCGCCGGTGATTCCACCTCACTATAATAAAGTCTACTTTGTTGAGTCTAAAGACTCCAAAGCCATGGTAACTTCTTTCTCATGATTTTGACTATCATCTTGAGAAAGCCTTGTTTGTTGTATTGAGTGGCGCCGCTCCTAGCCCTACTTGTGGGGGTGTATGAATTTCAAGTGTTGGTGTGGCCACGAGATCCAAGCCCTTTATTAGGGGCAATAAAGGTTATTATGAAAAGAAGCCCACTAAAAACTTAGTTAGATTCCTACCTGGATCACCTCCGAAAGAAGACATAATCTGTGCGCAGGGAGGGGGAAGAATCTCTCCCCTAGATTCTCAACATAGGTATGCACCTAGATGCTTGAGGTGGTATATGATGCTAGCCTCAGCTTTAAGGGTAACCTTTGAACATATATTTCTGAGTCCTTGGAAACACCAAAAACACGGGCACTCTCTCGAGGGTGACACTGTTGTGTGAGGTGCACGCATACGCATAAGACAGTGAGGCACGTATCTTATCTTCTCTACCATGTTTTTTTTAGGGATAACTAAGTGTTTGTTTCGAGTCTTAAACTATCCAATCATGATTAAACAAAGACTCCCATGATTCTATCAAGTTTCTTTGTCCTTGGTAGAACTGTTTGTGACTACTTGTGTCACTATTGCTTGATCAAAACGTTGTGCTTGTTAACGATTGCTTGCCACATTCAAACCGAGATTGCTGATCTAAAATATCATAAAACTATCCTAAATCTAGAAATTCTATCAGAGAACAGTCCTGACTGTGTCTTGAAATCTGATTTTCATCTCAAAAATTGAGTTGGTCTATCAAAACCTAGATTTTTCTCACGCAAGATTCCAAAAACTGAGCATTTCCTCGCGTGACCTTTCATTTTGTCGCTCACAATTATGAGTTTCTTCACATGAACCAGCACTTTCTCACATGAATCTTCCCTCTGGTGTCCTAAAATAATGAGTTATTTCCTATTGAATGATGAGTTTTTTTCCTAATCTGACTTTTGCCTGAGATCTGATTGCCTATTTCTCTGTTGTCTACAGTCTGAAACTGATTGTCTTGAGTTGCAAACTGATCGATACTTGCTCAAACTCATTTTGTCTCTTTGTTCTCTGTCATACCTTTCTATGCTTTTGTACCTTGTGACGCGATAGTCACATCTCAGCTGTTCTAGCCATAGTCTTGATGATTCGTGCTGGGTGTATTTCATATCTTGGATTTTCTAACCTTTATCTCCTTTTTGCTATTTCTAGAGACAGAGTTTTGAGTTGGATCCTAAGTTCTCTCTTGTTTCATCTTTGTCTATGCCTGTTATGACTAGAAGCGGCAACATATTTCCCATTCATGGTTCCAGAATAGGTAGAGGTAAACCTCGTAATCAAGGAAAAGATCATTCTAAACCCATTGTTCAATCTGATAGTCAAGAGGGATCCTCATGTTCCTCCTCCCCATTTAGTATAGATCCTAGTTTGAATTAGAAACCAGTGTTCCAGCTGTGCTATAATCCCTTTTTTCAAGATCAACAGAATCCATTTCTTTTAGATCAACAAAACTTTAGAAAGTCACCTGTTTGGGTTGACCCTATTGATGATCCTCATTTCCTTAGTGATCTATTTGAATATATCAATCCTTTTGATCCTATCAATCTGTTTGACTTTCCAAAAGTTACATTGGCCACGAACTCTTAGCTCGATACACACAGTCACACTGAAGCTATGCACATAGCACAATCCCACATCAACGACATGGAAACTCCTTTAGATTACCTACAAGGTCAATACAGTGGGGTCAATGACCAATCTCAAAATGATTAGGGTCAAAAAGAGGAGCAAAATCACCATCAGCCTCCTCCACATGACCAAAGTCAAGCTCAGAGTCAAAGCATTTATGAGATCCTCGGTAATGATGATGAGCCGATAATTCAAAATGACACAGATGCTGCAAAATATAATAAGGCTCTCATCAAGATGATGGAAATTCTCCTTGCAGAAGATAAAGATAAATATTTTCTAGATTTGGAAAACCAAGGAGTTAATCTATGCCCAAACTTCCAAGTGGAAACACTTGTGGCTAAAGAAGAAGAGACTGAGACTTCCAAATTGTAAAACACAATTCAAGATATGCAAAACCAAATTAGCCAACTTATAAAGGATAAGGAAAAATCCAAACAATAATTCATGATGGAGAGCATCTGTCCTTTTCCTTTTGATAGGAGTCTTCATATGCCACCTTTTCCCAAAGGTGTGGAACTCCCTAAGTATGATAAATATCTGGGTGCCACTGATCCTCAGGATCAGTTGAGAGAATTTGGGGCCCTATCTATGGAGTTCATTCATGATCAAACCTATTTGATGCATCTCTTTCCTCAAAGTTTGGGTGGATTTGCCATGGAGTGGTTTTCTCGACTACCCACCGAAATTAAGACTTTTGATGAGATTGCAAATCTCTTTATACAACATTATTCTCACAACATACAACATCCCATCAACATTAGGGACCTTTGCAATCTCAAGGAAAGACAAGGGGAGCCATTCCTGACATTTCTCTAGAGATGGAGACAACTTTGCACCAAGTATCCTCGTAAAATACCCGAATTTGAGAAACTCGACATCTTCTTAGACAATCTCACTCCTAATTTTTTGTATCAAGTACAAATTCAAGGTCTCATTAATTTTGAGAACATGAGTAAGCAAGCTATGAGGATAGAGGCATTTATGGTTATGAAAGGTGAATTGACTTTGTACAAAGACAACAAACAATGTTCCTCCTCCTCCAATAAAGATAAAGGGAAGTTTGTCAACAAGAATATGGATGTTGTGAATGATGGAGTGGTTGATAATGTGACCCCGAACCCTTCAAAACCAGTTTTCAATCTTACTTCTAGTATACAAGCAATCAAAGCTGTTGAAAAGGTTGCAAAAAAAACTCAACCGCCTTCTAGATTCTCTAGCAACAAACCTTGGGCCCCTCGACCTATGCATGAATTTACTTCCTTGGGAGAACTGCTTGATGTAGTTTTCAAGACTTTGGTGCAAAATCATATTCTCACTCCTTTGGACAAGTGTCTATATGATCCACAACCATGACCCCATTGGTGGAACGACAATGCATACTGTGACTATCACCAGAACAAGGGTCATAAGACTTCTACTTGTCTTTAGTTGTGCCATAAGGTCCAAGATCTGATTGATAATGAGGTTATTATTGTGGAAAATCATAATAATAATTTGGATCACCAGACATTTAAAGATCCCTTTCCTCATCACGAGAAAGGCGAGTCTTCCAATACTAAGAACAACAATGCCAAGGTTAACTATGCGCATACCACTTATGACAATGTCATTAACATGATTAAATCTATTGAAGTAGAGTATTGTGATGTGATTACTACCAAGGGGAGTGGGGATAATCCTAAGCCTAAGACCTCATTTGTCTTGAGAGGCCCTTGGTCTTGATCGTCTGAAACTAAAACATCTTAGGATTGTGCAAATGTTGTTACCAGATCCCGTGCTAAGATCACTCTCAAGGGTCCTGACCCTCATATGACTACATTCACACCAAAACAACCCATGGATAAAGTTATTGTTGGTCCTAGAAACAAGACCACAAAAGTGGTCCCGACACCTCCTACTGCTAGCTATAGCATTCTTGACCAGATGTAAAGAACCAACACTCAAATAACCATCTTTGAGCTGTTGAAGATCTTGCCTGCTCATAGGGAGATTCTGGATAAATTCCTCACAGAGGCTAACGTCCCCAAAGACATCAATCTTGATCAATTTTAATCTATGGTGGGTCACTTGACTTCACCGCACTATCTATATTTCTCATAAGAATATGACCATTCGACCAGTCACCCACATAACGCTCCTTTTCATATAGAGGTCATGATTGGCAAAAAACTAGTCCGTCACATCCTTATTGATAATGGTGCTGGCCTCAACATTTGATCTACTCACTTTCTCGCTCAGCTAGGTTATGGTGAAGATTGCGTAGATTCCCACAAGAGAATTACTATCAAGGCCTGTGATGAAGAAGAAAGAAATTCTAAAGGTTTAGTTGTGCTACCCATTCGGGTTGGACCGGTTGAAAGAGATTTCACATGTCAGGTGCTGGACCTTCCTCTTGCTTATAACATCCTGTTAGGAAGACTGTGGATCCATGAAATGCAAGTGTTTCCCTCTACATATCATTAGTGCATCAAGTTTCTTTCCATGGTGCAGAAGTGATAGTTCCTGCTAATATGGGCTCTTCTTGTAATGTGCTCACAGTCAGTTGATAGTCTTGTTCCTACTAATAGAGGATACACAAAATTTTGTGATGCCAAGCTTAGAGACATGGAAAAAAATTTGAAAATCAAAGACATAGGCATGGGAGGGTATCAAATAGAACCTGTGCTATCATTAGCAACTCTACCTTTGTCTCCTCGTTCTTACGGGAGACCTTCTAAGAACAATAAATCTTCTACTGATCCTCCTAAAATAGTTTATGATGGTGCCTTTGTACAGGTTTCAACACCATTAGAAGATGAAGATGAGGAAAGATATATTAAAGCTTGGATTTACAAAGGAAAGGACATATCTAAATAGATCACCCCATATCGTGAACTAGATCCCAATAATGAAGGTCTTAAAATCATGAAACACTTTGGATACAAAGGGAGTGGTCCAATAGGGGTGAATGGTAATGGGTTAGTTGAACCTATTAAAGCTACTGGTCAAAAGATGAATGACACAACTGGTTTAGGCTTCAATAAGATCCTGTTCCATCTGGGGATTAACAAATTTGTGCCAAAACTGGATCCTCCACCAGAACCTTAAGACAAAGCTATAGTTGACACCATAGAGGATATTTATGATGAGGATTTCTTTCCTTATCCCATTCCTCCAGACTTGGTAAAACCACTCCATTTGTTGCATTAACCTACAAACAATGGAAAGTGTTACAAGACCCTGATTTCTAGGGTGAATGGTACATAGCACCAGAGTTTCAAGAGAAGTTGGCACAAGAATAGGCTAGTGTCACAAGAACTCCCAAACCTTCATGGTACAAACATCCCAGTCAGAGTTTGGACACAAATTCCCATGAACAAGAGTTTGAATATCTTTCAAAAGGATCCTATGAAAAGCTTCTCAACATAGGTGAAGGGTCTAGTGAAAGATCTAATGAGTCTGATTCCATAAATGTTAACATGTCTTCTACTATGATTTCTAGGAGTCAAAGGGATTCAAATACACCTTTGGATGAGATCACTCTAGGTCTCAGCTTACTAATTAGGGGTTTTGATGACTATACCGTGAATGCACTTGAACCCGTCACTTCTCTCTCACTCCAACATCCTGAGCTAATAGAATGGAATTCCCCTTCCTCATCTAATGAAGTCCTCAAATTCCAGAATGACTATGCTCTAGCCTGTTATCTTCACAATGTTGAACTTGTAATATCCTCCACTACTGAAGAAAGTGTCAACATGACCGAGGCTGATATCAAGTATCTTAGTCATAAAATCAAAAGAAGAAAAAATAGGCACTCTGATGGTGAAAACCACATTATGGCAGTGTCAGAGCCAAAAAAAGTAAAAAGAATAGACATATCTAAAGGTGAAAACCTCTCTAAGGTGCCCGAGGATGAGATAATTGATGTACTTTTGAGTTATTTTTAGGAATGATCATCGGTGCTAATTGAGCCAACTCAGCTAGTAAATCTGGGTACAGAAGAACATCCACACATTATTCATGTGGCTAAATCATTGTCTACAGAAGAACTCAAGGAATTCATAGATTTATTCAAGGAGAAAAAGATAAACTTTGCATGGACATACTCTGACATGCCTAGTGTAGATCTTGATCTTATCATGCATCATCTTTCAATAGCTCCTGGAGTAAAACTACTCAAGCAAAAACTTAGAAAAATGCATCCACATGTGGCTCTACTTGTCAAAGAAAAACTAGAGAAACTCCTAAAAGCTGGGTTCATTAGAGAAATTGAATATGTGGAATGGATCTCCAACATAGTTCCAGTGTCGAAGCATGAAAAATCTATTAGAGTCTACAGAGACTTTAGGGACTTAAAAAAGGCGTGTCCAAAGGATGATTTCCCACTACCCAACATTGATATGATTGTGGATATGACAGCAGGATACGAAATGTACTCCCTAATGGACATCTTCTCTAGCTACAACCAAATCAAAATTGTGCCAAAGGATCAAGAAAAGACTACTTTTACTTGTGCATGGGGCACTTTCTTCTGGAATGTTATGCCTTTTGGTCTTAAGAATGCTGGAGCCACGTATCAGAGAGCAGTCACTACCATATTTCATGATATGATGCACAAAACAATGGAGGATTATGTTGATGATACCCTTGGTAAAAGAATGGATAGGAAGGCACATATTACTGATCTAGGCCCTATACTAGATCATATGGAAAAGTTCAGACTGCGTCTTAATCCTAAGAAATGTGCATTTGGAGTAACTTTAGGAAAATTTCTTGGTTATATCATCTCCGCGAAAGGAATCAAGGTGGATCCTTTAAAGGTGCAAGCTATCAGGGAAATGCCTCCACCTCTCAATATCAGACAAATTAGAGGTCTTCAAGGTCAGCTTCAGTCTATCTGATGCTTCATCTTGTAGCTAGCTGACATGTCACAACCATTTACTAAAACTCTACATAAAGGTGTGACCTATGAATGGAATAAAGAATGTGAACAAGGTTTTCAACAAATCAAACAATATCTGGCCAATCCACCTATATTAATGCCTCTTATTCATGGGAAGCCATTAATCTTATACATCTCAACTACAGAAACATCTCTAGGTGCTCTATTGGCTCAAGAAGATCAAAACAATAAAGAAAGAGCAATCTATTACATCAGCATAACATTGGTCTCCTATGAAATGAATTATTCTGTCATTGAGAAAGCTTTCTTAGCGGTTGTGTTCGCTTCCCCAAAGTTACAACACTAAATGCTTGCTCACACTACAAGGATCATTGCAAAAATTTATCCATTAAAGTACTTACTCAACAAAGCTTCCCTCACGAGTAGATTAGCTAAGTGGGTCATGATACTCAGTGAATTTGACATTGAGTATGTGGAGAGAAAATCTATTAAAGGGCAAGCAATTGTAGATCAGTTGGCTGAGGAACCTATTATAGACCATCAACCATTAAGGATTGAGTTCCCAGATGAGTCCATCATGCTTCTCACACATCAGGCATGGACCATGTTCTTTGATGGATCATTCACCCAACAGGGGTTAGGCGCTGGAATCTTGTTCATTACACCTTAGCGATATTCATTACCAAAGGCTTACAAAATGATGTTTTCTTACACCAATAACACTAATGAGTATGAAGCCTTGATTAATGGATTAAAGATCGCTATTGAATAGCATGTTGATGAGCTAAAGGTCTTTGGAGATTCACAGTTGGTTTTTAATCAGGTGAATGACATCTATCAAACACAAGATGAAAAATTGGCGCCTTAGAAAAAGATGGTTGATGATCTTAAGAAATACTTGCACATGTTAATTTCCAACAAATTCCAAGGGTAGATAATAAAGAAGCCGATGCCATGGCTACTTTGGCTTCCATGTTACAAATGCCAAAAAATGACTTCAGACATGAATTCCTAGTAGAGACGTTATGCTACCCTTCTTATAATTCCCCTGAATCTCGGATGATCTGTTCAGTCATTGGACATGATTCATCCCACTACCATCATATTTACTCCTACCTTTGTGACCAAATTATTCCTGACACTTACACTCAAAATGAGAAATGTCACTTAATCCGCAAAGCTTCATGGTTTGTCATCATAGCTAATGACTTATATAGGCGAGGTTTAGACAATACCCTCCTTAGGTGTTTAGAACCTGATGAGTCCAAACGTGCATTAGTAGAAGTACATGAAGGTGTCTATGGATCTCACTCAAATGGTCTAACACTAGCTCATAAACTTATTAGAGCTGGTTACTATTGGCTGGATATGGAGAAAGAAGCTATACAATTTGCTAAATCTTGCAAACAATGCCAGCTTCATGGAAATCTGATCCACACTCCTGCCAAGGAGCTCATTCCTTTCATCAGCTTTTGGCCATTTCAATAGTGGGTGTTTGACTTAGTGGGTCAGATACATCCGTCTTCTTCAAGGGGACATAAATACATCATTACTGTTATAGACTATTTCACCAAGTGGGTTGAGGCAGTGCCTCTCATTGTAGCTGATGGCAAGTCTGTGGCCATGTTTATACTAAACTACATCATCTGCAGATATGGTGTACCCTCATCAATAATCACTGATAATGGGGGAAAATTCAAGAACAAGGATCTAATAGATTTATGCACTAAGTTTAGAATTATTCAGCACTGGTCTTCTATCTATTATCCCTAGGGTAATGGATAGGTGAAAGGTTCAAATAAGACTATTTTCAAGATCTTACACCGCACAGTATACAAATCAGGATGAGACTGGCATCACCAGATTAATCTGGCTTTTTGGGCTTACCGCACCAGTATTTGGACACCAATAGGGGCCACGCCCTTTTCTCTAGTTTATGGTGTAGATGCAGTCCGTCCTATTAAGGTTGAGATTCCTACCTTGCAAGTCTCTCTGAAGGGCCTCATTACTAATGATGATATCAGAATATCTCGGCTACAAGAGCTTGAACTACTGGATGAATGTTGTAAAGTGGCATTTGATCATCTCTGAGCATATCAGAAGAGAATATCTAAAAGCTAAAACAAGAAGGTCAGACCAAGGGAATTCCAAATGGGTGATCTTGTCCTAAGAGAGAACCCCAAGAATCAACAGCAGCGGGTCCAGAAAGGAAAATTTGAACCAAACTGGCTTGGTCTGTATGTTATCACTTTAGTATTTGGATCTAGTGCTTATCAGCTCTCTACCACAAAGGGAGAATAGCTCAAAGAGCCTATCAATTCTCTTCATCTAAAGAAGTTCTATAGTTGAGATGTCTTCTAAATGCTCATGTACATACTCTATTTTGAGAAAATCCTAAAAATTGTAAAATGTCCTGAAAAAATGATTATCTTAGTGAAAACCTGGAAAACAGGCACTTTGATGTATGTATTATCCTGGTGAAAACCTGGTAAACAGGTGCCTTGATAATACCAAAAAAAAATTTGAAAAATAAAAAAATACAAAAAAAAAATAAAAAAAATGAAAAAATACCAAAAAAAATCAAAAAAAGGTACAAAAAAATTGAAAAAAGGAGAAATACAAAAAAAAGAGAAAAGAGAAAAATGTGCCATTGATGAAAACCTGGTAAATAGGCATCATGGTAGCAAAAATAGAATTTCTACCAAGATGCTGAAAACCTAGTAACCAGGCACCTCTTGTTTTGCAATGCTATATCTATCACAAAATTCCTTGGCTTTCTTGCAATTTGCTCTCCTACTTTCCTGCTTTAGTTTGCTCTCCTGGTTTAGTTTGCTTTCCTGCTTCAAGTTTTCTCGCTCATGCATTCACTCTCAGTTATTTTTGAGATTTTTGCTTGACTTCACATGGATTGAAACTGGTCACACTCGGGGGCATCTTCCTGGTCTAGGAAGCATTGTCCTATCTTTTGGAGTCTCTCTCCTCTTTGCATCAGTCACTAGTGGTTCTCACTAAGTCTTCCTGCTGATTCCTAGATCTCACTTGAGAATCTCTCTTGCATCAATCACCAGTGATTCTCACTGCGTCTACCTACTTTCGTTATACTACTGAGATTTCTCACACCAACTCGCTATCTGCATATTCAACATCAATCCATTCAGTACTTGGGGGCATGGCTCCCCACTTTGATCGCATCTTCATTTTACACTTGAGTTAGTAATCTTGTAAGTTCTAAAGGACAACTATCTACTGGCACAAATTGGTGTTTATCAACACCCCAATCAAACAGTGTTTTTCAACACTCTCTTTGGACACATTTGTGTTTTTCAACACATTGGACATCGTAACATAAACATCTATCGATAGAAATCAAACACATCGCACTCACAAGGACAATGGTGTTTTTCAAAAGCCTAAACATATGCACATTTGTAAGCTTTGAAACATGCTGAGCTATGATTGAATCTTTCTTTGTATGCTGTCTGTTCTCATGAATTTCATTGATATTTTCTTTTTCCTACTGCTTGTGGGTGTGGTTTCGATGATCCAACATCGTCAAATAAATAGGGTGTATGTGATAAGAGCTTCTACATTAAGGTGGAAAAGCCTCACATCCCTTGATCTTGTTTATTTGTACACCAAGGGGAGGTTGGAACTATCTCCTTGACTGTTATTGCTCTATTTGTTTAGTTGTGTACTCTTACTATATCAAACTGGAAATAATGTTTAGGTCATCTTAGCTTTTATGCCCTGGTGCTTATGTTCGTTTCCTACATTTTATTTGACGAAAGTCATATTCATATTCTTATGGTGGCATTGGCACCAATAAGGATTGTATTGACTCCGATGTTCCAAAAATACTCGATGATGATAATTATGCGATGAGTCCAACAACCAAGTCCTAGGGTTGCATTTAGCTTAGGCTTGCATTCACATTTTAAGCTTACATAGTGACGGTTTTGGTGCTCTCTTCATTGTATTCTCATTCTTCAAAGGTCCTCATCTTTTTTCCTAGATTCCTCTTGACTACACAAGTGTCTGGTACTCGCTCTCGATCTTTATTCATATTATTTTGGTCAGTACCTATTGTATATTACAATATCCTACATGAGATGATTAGTACCATTGCATTCATTACAAAAGTGCATTTCCATACATTCATTTTCATTTACATCTCCATAAACATGTGCATCCATTATGAGCATAAATCAATCATACATAGAATTTATCCATCTAACATCTATCATAGCATTACATTCATTCATACATCAATAAAACATTTGCATATTTATCCATGGCATACATTTCTAATCCATACATCTAATCATATAGGAAACATCTCACAAAGACATACAAATTTAAAGAAATATATAAACAAGTACAATGATGCCAAAATTGAGCTCATATATATATCAATCGATCAAATGTACAAGGGTGCTACTCAAGCACAATATATCAAAATGGTGGTACAATATCTATCATATCTCTCATCTAGCCACTCCCACCTGGAGGAGGTGGCATGGTGTGCTGCTGAGGAGGTACCTGTGGAGCGGCCCGTGCCCCAGCATACTCTAAAAATGGAAGAACCTGGTCCACTACCTCGAGAACTGCAATTGTGTCTGCAATATAATAATAGGCTGACTGAGTAGCCTCATATCTCGCCTCTATCTGTGCTCTGGCTAGTGCCTCCTGTAATCCCTGGATCTCTCGATCCCTCTCAGTCACGGGTCTCCTGGATGACCACCTGTGTATGAAAGTCATCTCGCTCCCTTTGTGCCTGTCTCACCCTCTCCCAGCTCCTCCTAAGAGCCTCTTGTAAATGCGCCACTTGTCCCCTATCGATGGATCGTCTTTAATAGTATCAGCCATAATGGTATCCTCTCCCTAGTCAATGGACCTCTCCTGAGTACCACTGCTCCCTGCACCTATGTCTGATCCCATAGGTCTAGAAGGAATGGGAATCTGCAAATTCCTTGGCTATAGTACCCTCTCCTACTGTGGTGGTACCTACTGTGGTGGTACCTACTAAGGTGGTACCTACTGAGGTGGTACCTGCTATGGTGGTGGTTGTACCACTTGCTATACATGTGGGCCCATGCCAACAGGATCTGTAAATCTCGGGAAGGGGTGCACTAAAATGTGATCCCTGTATGCAGGTATCATCCCTGCATTCATCACCCCTGCTAAATAATCCCACCTAGCTGGTGGTACCCAAGCATCTATCATGCTTCTGCCTTGATCTAACTACCGCTGCCAGCCCTTCTTCATCTCATCGACAAATCGGGCATAGGTACAATACTCCTAGGAGACATCCTGCGGTCTCCCAAACTACTGTAGGACCTGTGTCAGTAGAAAGTGCTCAATAACGCTGATAGTGTGCTTGATCCAATGATGCAAGAAAAACATATGTGACAACTCATTCTGTGCATCATCCCAAACCTTTGTGGCTATCCATGGATGCCATATAACTGCTGCCATATCATCTATCTATGCCTGCCACTGATCTATCTTACCCAGCACTGGCTGAGTCATAGGACCTACATACCTGTAAATATACGGCTCTAAGGGCTGCCGAGTATCATGGAAAATTGGCCGAGATACGGGAAGGTGCTCCCAGACCTAGATTTGTAGAATGATGACTCCTGCCACAATAGTCCATGCACCCTAATACACTATCTTGTGCATCTCATGGTACATCTGCGCAAGCATGCACTCACCGCATTTGAATCTCACTACTGGACTAGCTAGCATCCACTGTAGCATAGCTCCCCAGCTACACTCCAATACATGCTAACCTCGATCATGTACCAGGTAGCAACTCAAGAACAGTGCCAAGACAACTGCCAATGTATGATCTATGCCATACCTACTCATCAGATCCTCCCAAGAGATGGCTCGACCCATCACCAGATCATCTTGAAAGATCACTCTTAGCACCAGTGTACCTGCTCTTGGTTGGGTATCATACTCCACACGAGCCCCGTGGAATGGTACTATCAGGATCCTGTAGATGTCCTCAAGAGTGACTGTCATCTCCCCTATGGAAAATTGAAAGTATTCATCTTCGAATGGAAATGCTCGACCAATGCACCCAATAGACCGTGATTTACCTGAATATCGAGTGCATGATGAAGATATGATAAACCAAGCCCATTGAGATGTGCACCATCAACATCCGTCAGTCTCCGTAGCAGCTCACCCATGACAGGATGATGACAATATCAGGGAAGTCAACCTGCAAATAAAGTGATGACATTTGATCAGTATCTCAACATGATCATTTTTCAAAGCAATGACAATAAATGCAGCTATGTATCTATCCTAAACATAGTTCTAAGGCATTCTAATTGGCTGACTCTATGACATAAAGATGACATCTTTCTAGATAGTAAGTAATTCTCATGTGAGGAAACTCTTTTCCAGCATGAGATTTCTATTTCACGCGAGACAGGATCTCTTTTCGTGTGAGATTCCATCACCAGTGATGAAATCTCGTGCGCCATCGACGCGCACCTCGTGCGAGCTCGCGGAGGGGCCCCGAATGAGGAAGCCCTAACCCGTGCAAGGAAACCAATTTCTTGCGTGAGGGGCAACCTAGGCCGGTGTGAGGGAACTATTTACTCATGCGAGATTTAATGTGAACAAACTTAAAAGATATAAAACATGCTAAAATGGTCTAAAAAGCGATAAAAATTTGAAATGTAAGATGGTTTTTTGATTACTTACAGGTGCGTCATACTTTGGTTGTCGGTCGTGTCGTCAGGAGCACTCGAATCGATGTGTATGCAAGGGAATTCTATCAATATCAACTTGAGGTCTCACCATCTCTAAAGTCAAAAGTGAATAATGATTTGAAAATGACCCCTCCGGGCCTTATATAGCTTTTGACCTAATTTTCAAAAGTGCTCCGTTTTCTACAAAAATTGCACCCTTGGCTAAATCGACTATTCTAAATCCATTTTTGTGATCGAAATCAAAATCAGACACTCCTAAGCAGCTCAAAATCATGTTTTAAAATTTTGGGACCGACATGATCGAACGGTTGTGTAGTCAACTTTCTGACGTCGCTTTCTTGTCACAATCATCTCTTGTCATCATTTTCTCAGCTTTTGCAATCTTTTCATCAAAGTCAACTCTAGTCAATTATGGTCAAACTTGGTCAACTATGGTCAAACCTAGTCAACAAGACCTCCCGATCGCTCTAAATCAATTCTGCCTTCTCTTGATCTATCTCTAAATTTCTCTAGATCTTTGATCTTGCTTCTATCTGGAATTTTTTGCTATCAATCATCTTTCTATTGTGTCATCTTTCAATTTCGCTCCCGAGGGGGCAGGATGATTACATCATTGAATCTTTTCGCATCATTCTCAAATCAGTCTGATCTGAATCAAAAGTTTCCATTGCTAGGGGCATCTCATCACTTGGGGCATATTCAATTTTTTGTACCTTATGGTCCAAATTGGATATTCCATGATCTTGAATCTCTAGGGGCATCTTGATGCCTCACATCTTGTCATCTTGTCATCTATCTTTCTAGGTATCTGAGCAATCTAACTCGGATCCTCAAGGATCAAGCTTCATTCTGGAGATGATTCTTGAAATCTCATTGGGTATTGGGGAAATCTAACCCTAATTCCTGAAAGTCATGCTTCATTCTTAAGACATCTCTCAAAAGCTCTTTAGAGTGTTATCTAGGAAACCTAACCTAGATCTTAAAGGGCTAACCTTCGTATTGGGGAAATCTAAACTTGATTTTGGAGATAGTCCTAAATCTTCATCAGCTATCAGCGGACATTGGGGCAATCTAACCCCGATTCTAATATTCTCTCAAGTGGTATTTGGACCGTTGTCTTCGCAATCTAACTTAGTCTTTGGAGAATCAAGCTTCATTCTGAAGATGGTTCTAATTCTCAATTTGATCGGTGTCTTGGCAACCTAACCTAGACTTCCCAAATCTTCATCTTCACATCAGACTGTTCTTTGAATCAATGCGCTACTCGCACATCAATTCAAAGAGGGGAAAAATGTAACACCCCAAAATTGGCACCTTACAATTCTAATCATTTTTGGTGCATTTTCTCATCATCAAAGTCCTATTGTACTAGGCAAATTCTCCTTCCTAATTGTCTTTAATTGACTTAGTCTCAAATACATAAAACCTGAATTTGCACAAATCTCACACTATATTTAATTCGTAAATTTTCAAGATTTATTAGCTAAAAATCCATATGATTAATTAATTTAATCCTAAAGTCCTAAGAACTTTTAAATTAAATTAATTCCACCCCCTTTAGCTAATACACATCAAAAGGAATTAAATAGTTATTTAGTTATTTGAATGGATTATCCTCAAAAGAATTCCATAATTCCATGTAAAAAGTCACTCATGTGGCAATAATTCCTTCATTTAATTAAATAAATCTTTCAATTTTGTCTCACCTTGCTCCATGGAGATGAAGAGTCAGCCATTTCTTTCCAAGAAACTCTTCATCCTCTTTCCAGGTTCTTCTATATTATGGACTTCCTTTTCATCATTTGAGGAGAGCAATTTGAGAGTATCTAAACTATAGCAAAATCTTGTCTCAATTCTTTCATGTTTTCAATCATTTGTTGCATTATTAGTATGAGTTCATTTAGATTAATAGCATTTTGCATCTTAATTTAGTTTGCTTATGTATCAAATAGCTTAATTCTATCATTTCTTTCAAGCTTCTTAGATTAAAATATGCATTTCCATTCTTAGATTGTAATTGCATCTCATATAGAATAAATGGTATTTCAGTTTTTATCATGCTTTCAAATCCTCCATTTTAGCAATGGTCATCATTGTTGGCTCTCTTTATGAGAGTAATTGAAAAACCCCAACTAAATAGGAGGCAACAGGTCGATTCAATCAAATTTGTGGAATTGACAATTCATGTTCATTTTCGTAATCCGATGATTGAGCAATGACTATGTTGTGTTTGTGCCTGATTTAGAGGTCACATTCAGACACATATAGGGATGATACCCACAAGAATGCACTAAAGTATAATGTCCCTGTTAGGAGACCTAGCCCTATTAGGAACTGAATATTACATAGTACATTTCTTTGTTAAAGGAATAACAACTCTGTTAGGGGCCAATGAGCTTACAACTCTTACAATGTAATTCTGTTACAAAAGGTTCTCAGTGATGAACAAAAACAAGCATCACAAATGCTTTGATAGTTCCTTTATAGCTCTGTCATTCTCTACTCTGGCATTCGCATGTCTTCTTTTCATATCCTTTCCTTTCTTACAACTCCCAATCTTTACAAAAAATATCTTACATATATATCCTTTTAACTTTACAAAGTCGGCTTTCAGAATAAATATTACAAACATTGTCAAGTCGGCCTTCATTATATAATACAATTAATATAGTAAAAATTAAATGTATAGTCGGCGCTCTTACATAGTCAAAGTGTAGACTATCAACAACAAAAATATGTCTTTGATTTCTAGGAGTCCAAGTCTTGCTCCTTTATTCTTCGTTGCTGTCCAACTACTCTGTATCACTGTTCTTTGTTGACTGTCAGTCTTCAAATTCTCATAACTCATCATAAACTTAACCAAATCAAAATCGATCTTAGGTGTATGTCAGACATACTCCATACTATCTTTCACTAAGCTCACATGCCTTAATTCATTGATCTCTATCTTCGACATTCAAAACAATACTGTATCTCTATTTCTGTACTTAGTCAATTTTGGACATACCAAAACTTAACTTCAAAACAATTGATCTTAAACCTAGATGTGTTGCCACAAATGACAACCAAAAAGTGAATCATATTACCCAACTTGATCACTTTCCAATGAGGTATTCTTTGCATAACATCTAGTCCCTGGAATGATACCTTATGCATTTTAGGTAGTTTGGAATCTATTGTTAGCACGGTGGAATTCTTCCACACTCCAGAGTTCTTTTGTGCATATGGTAAAAGGTTATGTGTAATCTTCATCCGATACATATCTTGAAAGTCTAGACATCGGTTAACAAAGAATCTAAGAAGCAAGTAATCATATGGTTTTTGAGGGTAGATTGATTGCACTGGTTATTGGCCAAGTTTCAAAATCATAAAATATCTCAGGTCTAGAATGTTCTCTCCTATCCATAAAATTAAAGCAGATGGCAAGGTGAAAAAAGTACCACCGTTAAAATTAGCTAAGCTTAAGGATCACGGTGAAAGAAGTACTGCCTCCACATCTCAGAAAAGAAAAGAAAAGAAAAGGAAAGAATTGAAGAGTAGAGAATTTTGGTATTTTGGGGAACGTGCAAGATATGATGACTTTGGTTTGATTTATTTAGTGCCTCCTCTCTACTACTCCCAGAAATCATTGGCTTGATTTTCTTTCAAAGCACACACCTCACAACTGATAGAGGACCGAAGGATTGAATCGATTAATGAGTCAAATTTTCTCAGACAGCTTGCGCCTTGCAAACATAATGCTCCAGGTAAAGATTAGTTCCGGTTTTGCTAACCTGGGATCCTAAAGTTCTTGAATGTGCTAAGGCATTCATCCCAGTGAGTCACCATTTGTTATGCCCTTCATACTCATCCCTAGATTTTGTAGGCAAAATGTTGGGTCCCCCTTTTTTTTTTTTCATTTTTTCCTTGTTTCTTTTCCTCTGGCCTTTGCTGCCATGAGGGCTGTTTTCTCATCTTTTTTGGTTCTATTTTCTCTGAGGACCTGCCTCAGAGTTTTTTTCTTCCTTGTTCCAGCTAGAGTCCAAACTCCAAGATTCTTTGTCACCATTTCCTCTTTTGCTAGAGGGTGTGGTTGCATGGAATCCTTGGGCCCAGGGTCCGAAGGTTTACCTTTCCCGGGGTTTGCAGAAGAAAGAAACTTGTTTTTTCCCTAAGGGTATAAATAGGATCTACCTGTCACTTTCACATTTACCATGAAAAAATTATCCAGAGTGATTACCGAGAGTGATTAAGGCGATCAAAAAGTGATTAAGTGCGAATTGCTCTCGGTGATTAACAATGCTCAAACAATGATTAAATAATGGTGTGTTCATGGTCATTTCAAGGTAAACTAGCTACAGAGTTCCTCCTATGCTCTTCTTCCCATTTTCCTTCATTTTTTAAGGTAGGCCCTTCGGCTCTCCTCCTTTTGGTTTTGTTTTTTTGTTTGTGTTTGAGTTTGTTTGTTCCCACTTTGTCCTTGCTTTCATTCTTACTTCGCTTTCTGGTCTGTTTTCACCTCCCATTGGTGGGATGGCTCCATAGGAAGGTTTTCCACCTTCTTTGCACTTTTCTGCCTTGTAAATAACGTATTCTAGTGTATATATTATAAGTTCTTGTGAGTCCTTGTGTATAGGTTTCAGACTTGCTATAAATGGGCAGTCTTCCTGCTGTAAATTCTTGAGTTCTTTCCATAGTGTGTCGTAGTTCCTATAAATGGTGCCATTTTTGGCTTTCCCTTGTACATTTTGGGTTTGTATATTTTCCTGGTGAGCCTTTTCGTGGTGAGCTCATCATGCTTTGTGTGTTGAAAACCAAATTTGGTGCTTGTTTGAATGGTGTTTGCCTAGTTTAAGCTCAACACCTCACTTGTTTGAGCCATGGTAGTTTTCTCTCTCCTCAGTCATTTCATCTTAATAGTGGGATTAAATCCCCATGGGTGAGCATTCAAAACATCCCATCTAGCATTCATTTCCCTCATGTTAGCCCACTTGTCACCATTAAGAGTCTTTACGCCATCTGCCGCGTGGCCACGTGACAACCCATCTCAGCCAAGTATAGTTCGCTGTCGGTCATGTCGATAAAAAATAGTTTCTCTAGACTCTGGGTACTAGGAAATCCCTGGGTCTTCATCCCATTTATGTTGCCTAAACTAATACTCCAGAGCCTCCAAGTGTTGATCATAATCCAATCCTTGCTAACTTTTGTATTCTCGGATTTTGATGCATACTAATGTTGTTTGAGCAGGTGCGAAGTGGCGGTGAATTCCCCAGAGTCCCTAAAAGGTTGTATTTTTATCATATTATATGTATTAATAGTTCTCCGGTCTTGTAGTTTGCAAAATATCCATCAACATGTCCGAAGTAACAACTCCTCCTGGAAGTCCGTAGCTTCCAACTACCTCCACTCGAGCAGCCACAAAAAAAAAGTAGAAAAGATGTTGGCCAAGCTCCCATTAACCTCAAAACACTTGAGGGAGGGTGTTCTTGTGGGGTTCAAAGTGGACTCCAAGCTACAGGAGATCACAAATACCGAGCCTGGACTATGGGTTGAAATGAATAGCCTGGTCCAAACCATGTACCAATAGAGGGCTGCCAGAGATGATATGGAAAAGAACATGGATGCCTCTGGAATCATCAAAGATGCAATTTTCCCTTGCTTGGTGCAAGCACCAAAGCTTATCCTTCAATTGGAAACACTTTACAATGCTCCCACCCGGGTTGTTTTGTTGGCCGATCCCCTACCATTACACCACCCGACAACCATTGACAATCTGGATGCTGCCACTTTTTCTTCAGGGCTGTGAATCCACCCATTCAAGGGGGCCATTGGTATCTCCCAATCTATATCACTGAAGGAGTTCGAGGAAATCTCCCTCCTCGCCTGACAACATCTCAATACTCGCTGGCTAAAGTCCCTGAGAAGGGACTATAAGAAGATGAAGCAAGAGATTCCCCTCGGAGACTTTATAGAATGTATTTAGGTGGGAATCATATTTTTGTGCTGGCTCTTCAAAGAGCCCCATGTTAGAGAATTTTTAGCATGGACGTATTATTTTCTCTACTACATCACCACCCACAGTCAGACCTTCAACTGGGCAACTATCATTGCCAACCATGTAGACTCCAAACTGAAGAATGTCCTTTGGGATTTGAAGTTCTACATGAATTCATATGTATTATGGGCACTAGACCAACAAAGACCCACTTTTTGGGGTTTATAGATAGTGGAAATCTCGAGAACAGGCCCGACCAGTTGGTCCCATGGGAGAATCATTCATAGATTCAGTGGGAACTCAGCTTCCCCAATATTTGCAGGGTAAATGACATGTTCATTTATCACAACATTTTGACACTCACTTGAGACAACAGGTACTGGTTTTTGCAGGAGGTGATGAACCTGGTAAGCACATACATAAATTATTTTATTCAATTTCAGAAGCATACTTATATTTAGGTGACCGACTTCTCTGGGAAACCCTACCTACTCCCAGACATTGTGGGGATATGATTATTCTTTTGGAGTTCTACAGGAAAATCCTGGAGCTCTACACATTCTTTGCCTTAAAGAAGGTCACATCCATTCCATTCCCAATTTTTTGCGGGAACTATTCTTGTAGTCTCGTGGTAGCTAAGGAAGTTGACAATGAGCTAAAGAGTCTAGGACTAGTAGAATTTCACCTGACTAGAAGAAATTTTTATCTGGTAGGAAAGATAAGAGAGGCGTTGCCCTGGGCATCTGCACCGCATAAAGTTAACATTGAATATTTTTGGGTGGATTGCTAGGATAGTTTTGATCTTTGGGCCCGACAGTACTCCCAGATGTCCAAAGGGTTATTGAAGGTGCTCATCCTTCAGGGCTTCCCAAAATATTTTACAGACAATGGGCCTCTGGAAGACCCATCATACAAAGAACAAGAGATCGACAAGTTGGATCTCCCTCCGGTCGATTGGGACACCCTAGAGAACTTAACAATTGAGGATGTGAGTCACCACATAATTAATAATAGTAATAGATATTTTTAGAGGGTGTGTCCGAGGAGCACCCCGTAAGGGTCCAATTTTGTGGGGTTATTCTTCAACCTCCAAAGCTGTGGGACCAAGAAAAAGCAAAGGGAAGGAAAAAGAAAGTACCCCAACCCAAGTACCTTCCTAGGGTCTGCTCCCCATGGTGGAACAAATAAAGATATAGATGGAGGAATCTAGGTTAAGGAGTCAAAAGATAAGCACCCTACTTTCCTGTGGTCTCCTAGCAACTCCAATGGGATCCGCTGCCTAGCGGGATCCCATTCATTAGTGGTACTTATGAGAAGATAGACATTCACTGAGGTAGATTCTACAAATATTCTAGATGTCAGGGCTCTGTTACAAAGAAAGAAGAAGCAGAAGGTAGCTAATCCCCCAAGTACTAACACGAGCCTCGACATGCCCAATTTTCCCCCAGTGGAGGTCAGTTCAGACTCCCCCAAACTGGATGACCTCTCGGAGATCTCTCCCCTGAAAAATGATTTCAATGACATCTTTAGGATAGATGAACTCATGAACCTACATGGGGAGATAGACAAGGTGGTAGAATAAATAGCCACACCAGAGGTGGAGACAATCTCCAATGAAGGGGAGACACCATAAAAGGAGGTGGTCCCAGAGTAAGAGGTTTGGGAACTTGAACAAGAGGAAACATTGGTCTAGGGGACCGAGACAGGTTCAAGGTGAACAATTGATGAGAAACCAACAGTTTGGGAAACCAGACCTACTGGATCAACTGTACCCTCAATCGTCATGCTCCAAATGCCTCCAGTTACTCCGTATGATCAAGTGCCCCAAAGTATGACATTTGGCAAGGTGGTCTCGATGGCCACACAATCAAACATTGGCTAGACACCTCTACCTCCTCTGGAAGATGTGCCCAAGGAAAAGGATATCCCAACAAATAACGCCGAAGATGAAAAATAACAGCAAGATGAGGGGAAGAACCCCGAGGATATAAATGTTAATCAATTGATGCTGAGAAAGATAGGGAAATCATTGATAATACAGATGATTTTGGTGCCAGTGGAGATGAGGTCTGTGACATCGCATATAAGGATGCCACCAGAGTGGAAGACATTGAGGTCTCCAAAGAACAGGAATAGGAACATGAAAAAGAAAAAGAGCCTGATGAAATCATAGATACCGGGGATGCACCGCCAGATTCCAAAGGAGGTCCCAATACTTAGGCCATAGAAAAAAAATAGCCCCAGCTACCATAATGGCTGGTGGAATCTAGAAAGAGAAAGGCCCTGATGGTGGCAGGTGTTCCCCTCTCCTTGGCTGAAATGATGACCCAGAACACAGAGGCTAAGAAGCCCAAAAAGGCCTGGATAGTCCATACCCTCCAAACCGGTCCGGGAGGAAGCACAGTTGCAACAATTGCAACACCTCCACCAGATATAGATGTGGAAACAATAAGGGCTGAGGATTATAGAATCACAATAGTGCCTCTAGGGAGGAGAGATAAGCGGTGTGAGCTACTGGGAGATCGAAGTCCAGTATGATAAACAGGCACAAAAGTTGAAGGAGGAAAGAGAGAAAAATAAAAATCTCCTCGGACTTCTAGAAGAACTTACACAGCCACTAGCAAAGATCCATCCGAAAGCCTCTACCTCTAGACCACCGCTTCCACAGGGTGGCATGGATGCTCTTGGGGCCATGAAGAAGAAGGCACAGGCTGTAGACAGGTGGATCACCGAATAGATCAAGGCCGTAAGGCAATTCTTGGAGGTGTCATTCACGGACCTTTATCTAGTCAATAATCTATTGGGCCAGGTAAGCGGTGTGGTCATCTTGTGGGAAGGAAACATAGAGAAATACGAAGGGTGGAGGACCATATTAGATGAATTCATCAACTCCAGAGAAGAGGCTATTACCAAGGCAAGAATTTTGGGAGAGGAATCATTCAAATTCCTCCAGGCCCAGTACTCCAGAATTGGCCTCAAAATTGAGGTAAGCAAGCAACTGGTCACGACCCTAAAAGAGAAAGTCTTGGTGGTCTAGTATCCTTTGGACCTGTATAAAGTATTCATTGGAAGGGTTTCACAAGTTGATCCCTTCACCACCGGAACTTGCACCCTGGAGGATTACGTCCTCAGTAAATATGATGAGTTGATTGAGTCTCGATATCAGTCTGCCAGAGACTTCGACGGAGGGAAATTATCAAGAATATCTAAGATGATGCTCTGGGATCTTGACTCCATGAAATTAGTAGATGAATTCTGGGATGGGGCTATAGATATTGAAGAGAAGCTTGGAATTATCTGCGATTGGTGGAACAACGTTAGAGATATAGATGGAGATGGAATTAGCTAAATTTTGGAGGCATTCAAGAACAACAAGGGACAATAAAGTTCTCCGGATCCTGGGGATTTTTCACCACTAGGGTGCATTTTTGAGCATTCATTATTATTTGAGCATAAGCTCCTGTACTCCAGAATTTTGGATCCAACAATTTTGTATTCTTTTGATGACCCGTGTCTAGGTTCCCCAGAGCTGACCAATCGTTATCCAACAACTAATAATGGTGTCAGAAAGTAGGTGACCCTGGTAAGAAATGTCAGATAGAGGGATGGCCTTGATAGGTGATCTTCCCAAGGCACCTCTCTAGCATTAACTACCTGGTGCATCGAAGATAGTGAGCCACATTTCTTATTAATGAGGCATGTAGCCTCGAGCTCTGAGAAGATTAGATTTCTTCTATTCTTTCTCTGGCACTCTTCTCGAGGTTGATTCTTCCATCCTTTCTTCTTGTTTTCTTCCTTTGTCATGTCAGACCTCTACTCTTTTTGAGGTGATTGTAAGTGGTGCAGGTAGTACCGGACATGAATACCATATTTTAATGTTGAGTGTACAGTTAGATTAGGGTAAACTTTAGGGCAACTTTGTGTATAATTAAGAAGTTTGACCTCATTTCAAGGGTCGATGAAATTGAGGATTTTGTAGTCCAATACTATTAGCATTCAAATTTCATTTCTAGTAGTTGTAGAGTTCAATGCTCAGTAGTTCTACGTAGTAAGATGCTCCCTTGGGGCCATTGATGTACACACCAGTGATGATGGAACAACCTGTTAATGAAGAAGGAAGACGTTTCTGGCAATGATGTTGTTAGTGTTATGATCTCTGAGTTAGCAATATATTTTTTGTGCTGTATGTTTCTAATGTCCTTTGCTCTGGTGTTTTAGTAGATTAGATGATCTCATTTCCCCTTGCTATTGAATATGTATGAACTGTTGGTTCTGTATGCATTCAGTATTTAGTGTAGTTCATTAGAGCATTGTTGATGTTAGAAATATGTGGTATGACTATAAGTAGAAATAATGAACTCCTAACTCTGGCATATCTTTTTCTATTTATTTGGAAAACTCATGCATGCTTGTTGGAAACCCCGACCTACTAAAAAAATCCCTAGAGAAGATGAGTCAAAACCAGCTATCCCCCTGAACAAAAATAGTCACTTGCCCAACTTAGCTACCCACATCGTCGAGACCTGACACTAGGTGCTTGAAGACCTAGAGAATTTATTCTCCAGATCACCTTTACAGGCAAAGTTGGCCAGTACCTAGGTACCCGGTGACAACTCTTCCCCTGTTGATGAGACCGGTCACAAAGTCCTGTCAACAAGTTATGCTGTAAAAATTTCATTGAAAAATACCCTATGGAAGGCCTCTATTTTAGAAAAATCAATCTCAACTATAGTAGGACTATATTGTTAAAAAAACTGCTATTAGAAATCGTCCTATTGTCAAAAAAATTAAATAAAAAAAATATCAACTTGCTGGAAAATACAGAGAGAAAAAAAATACAGTAAAAAATAAAACACCAGGGAAAAACAAAAGATTGGATGAAAATGATTTTCTTACCTTTTTGCATGTTTTCCCGTAAAACGTATTATAAATAAATTTAAAAAAAAAAGAAGAAAAAATGAAAACCCCCAAAAAAATTGTTATAAAAAAAATTTAAATTTTTATTTTATTAAAAAGTGGCTTTGGGGAGGTGGGTCCCAACCCCACCTACACCTGCGGTAGACTGGCCACCGCGACAATCTGCACTGCTGTGAGGCAAAACAACTGCCTTGGTAGCCGAGCTGCCATGACAGTCACAGACTGCCATAGGCAGTCGGGCCTATCACCGTCTGTAAAGGCGGATAGGAGGGGGCGCGTGGGACCGCTTCCCCTCCCCAAAATAAAATATGTTTGTTTGTAATATTTGTTTTAATTTCTTTAAAATATTTAAAATTATTTTTAACTTTCATCAAATTAGTTTATTTAAATTTGTTTAATTAGCTTATTTAATTTATTTAAAATTAGTTTATTTAAAATTGACATTTTTTAGAATTAGTTTAACTTGTATATTAATTAGTTTATTAAAATTATTAATAAACCCTTTAATATAGTTCTAAACTAAATTGCTAGATGATTTATTAAGTTTATTAAACAAATTTTTGGTATAATATAGTATATCAGTTAATTAATTTAGTAATAATAGTAATAACATTTCAATTAGTTTATATATGCGTATTAAATTTTGTTTTAAAGAATTATTCCTATTTCGTTTTTTATTTCTTATGTAGTTTGACTTGATAAAATTATATGTGCTTATCTTTAAAGGGGTAATTATTTTTTATTTAAAAAAACTATGAGGGATGAAAGGAAGAATCAATTGATTTGGTTGGTTTAATAATTCATTGAACTATAGTCTTCTAATGATTAGTTCTTTATAAATGGAAGGTCATTTATATCATTTTTAGATTAAATACATATTGTTTTACTATTATTTCTGCATGATGTAATGGCGTTTTCTTCCTTGAGTGGACTGTTTGTCATGAGTTATTAAATCTAGGAATTAGAGTACCTTAGGAAGGATACAGAGGCTGGCGAATGAATCTTATTTATGTTTTATGATGTGATGTGTGTGCATTGAACTATTACCCTAAACTGTCCATATGAGCCATATTGTTTATGTACCTTTTGAGAGTGTATATCTGTATAATCATTCCTATTATTGTGTGGGGAACTGGATTGGGTATATGTCTATCTGAACGTATGGTAGATCTATGTAGAATCTGTGAGCCTAGGGTAGGTTACTTAGATGTGTAGTAGGGGTGGCTTGCAATAAGTGCCAGGGCCTACAAGTGGCTGCCAGGATCGCTTATTGTAATTAATCTGAATAAGTGAAAACATAATGTGTAATTGAGAGGTCTTAAAATGAATTAATAAGATGTGTTCTCCTCACCCATCCTTGAGAAATATTATAGGCTAAGATGGAGGATGAGATGATGATTTCCACCTTGAGGGGTCTGTGTCTGGCATAGTTAGTGGCCTTTTCTGTTTGAGAGGTCATTGATACCATGTATGGTCACTTGAGTGCCGGGGTCCAGAGAGACTACTAGGACAAAACTTAAGGGTTAGATGTACATGATGAAACCTTCCTATACACAGTCTAGATTTCCTACATGTGTTAGTTTCCTCTGAATTAGTGAGTCTTACCTTTTATTATGTGTAGTACACCTAGAGTTAGAGAGCTATCAGGATCCCCTTGCTTAGTGGTTACTTCCTTCTTTGGTTTTGGAAATCCGAGTGGGGTCTGTTGTTATCTCCTTAGCACGGTGGGGTGAAATTTTATAGTTCTACATGGACGGGTGGTAGTGATTCTTTACCATTTGAGATTCAATGTCTTTGTTCTAGTGCTTGATGATACTTCCACAGTTGATCTCTTTATGATTCTTCATTGGTGGTTATTGTTCAGGATTAGAATTGTCACCCTAAATCAGGCCTTAAGGCTTAATGACAATTCTATTTGACAATGGAAACTTCCTCTAGCTATGGGTAAACTATGAATGAGGAAGAATATCAAGATTCTAGGTTGGTTCCTATTGAATTTGGGTATCAATTTTATACTATCTTCTCCTGATTTTTAGAAGGGAAAGGGAGAAATTCTAGCTAAAATTGCATGAATAAAACTTGAAAGGTGATGCACCAAATAAGATTCAGATCTCTCAAACCCTCAAACTAACATTCACTTCACATACCCTTATGATTTATGTAATATCACTCACTATCCAATACATAGGCTAATTTGAAAGTCACTACTAGGGTTTAACCACAAATAGCAATCTTACTATCAACAACATGCATATTCTGCAAAAGGCTTATATTCTGTAATCTAGAATAGGAATCAATACAATCCACTAATCCATGCTACAAATGTATTACACTTGAATGCATAAAATTGAATAGGATTTGAACTAATGATCACCACAAGATGTATGAAAAATAGGTCAACTATATTCTTCTCAAAATCTGTATGCAATTACATGAATGCATCTTAAAATAATGGCAAGCAATACAAGCATCCTCTTGCACAAAATTGATATGACAAACATGAACCAACCATGGATACAAAAGCATAAACATGTAGCTATAGGAACAAGAAGTTCACTAAAAGCTCTTCTCTCTACAATCTTGAACCCCCCAAACATGAAGCAAAGGATCTACTATATAGCCCACATGGCTTAATTTTTTTGAAAATATTTCCCCCCAAAAGCCCTCCATAATAGAAAGCTACTAAACTATATGGATTAACAAGTGCCCTAAATCAAGCCTTAAGTTTAGCCCCCCTCCTCCAAAGTTGGTAAATAAAATACATCCCTTTTATATACCCTACCAACTTTATTGAATACATAAACTCTAAAGGCATATAACCCCAACCATAACCCGACACCATACTATGGAACTTAACCTCCTCTAGATCAACATCAAACCTTAACCCTACTCAACCGACACCATACTATGGAATTTGATGTAACTCCAACTTGATGTTTGACCACAACTCACCATCGACATGATTACTCCTATCGAGAAGATAGTTTTTTGTATTTTTTGGCACAAAAGGTACCATTGTGGCACTGTGGAGGGAATGTCGATGCACTAGGAACTATCATTGCATTTACTCCATTTGTCAGTGGACTTCAAACTTGGGTAAAATGCAATGCATAATGTTTATTGATTTCATTTGCATCTAGGGTTTTCTTCTTTGTGGCACCGCCATGTTGAATCTGGAAACCATGATTACTGGCAATGTATCCGCTTCAATTCTATGAAGAAGCTCAGGACTCTCGAGCTTCATGAGGAAAAAAGCAATTGAGTTTTGACTTGCCATAACACATGGAATCTTCTGTTGGTTTCTCCTTCAATAATGCTGGGGTTTTGCAGTGTTTTATTTGCTCAAACTTAGGCTTTAACAGTGAGTTGACTCTAGCTTGAGAGATGCTAGAACAACTTGGACTTTGAAAGTTTTAATGCCATAAAAAATGGTGCCAGATGCATGTTTTAAACTTGGGGTTTGAGGTTGATGGTTTGAACAACCACTGCAAGCTTGGAATGAATCTAAGTTGTGGTTGAGAGGTGTCAAGCTACCCATGAGATTCGGCTTTGAACTGAGGATATCTCACCCATAGCTTCATATTCATCCCCAGTTTTATTGGTGTAATATGAATGAAGTTTGAAGAAAATACATTGTTGACCGCAGCTACCACTACTTGTAACTTCAGAGAGCTTGAGCTTCACCCCTCTACTAGTCTTTTCCCATGACACTTGGCCTTTCCAGATAAGTGATCCTTTCACTTTTGTTCACTGCAGTTTTAATGTGAAATAGAGGCACTGTTGTAGCCGATAACTCTTTTTAGCAATAACAATGAGGTTTCTTTCTGTGCTTTGTTTCTTGTCAAATCCTCCATTGTAGCATGAAACACTACTTGATTTTAGGTTTTGCTGTCACTTAGTTGTTTTTCTGTGACTTAGTTGTTTTTCTAACAACAAAATAGGAATACCCACATGGCCTTTTGTCAAAAGTCTGTAAGAGAACTTGCAGATGTGCAAGTTTGTAAATATCTTGATTTTTAATAAGAACACGGTCTCCTTCATGACCATTTTTTATGCTTAAAATCATACCACTTAATGTCTTTGAACACACAATATTGCAGTAAGCATTAAACATGTTCCTTTGTCTAGGCCGAACTCCCTTTCTTTGTTCTATTTGAAAAAAACACATAAGATCTTCCTTTCCAATATGCTTACAATCGTTATAAAAACACAACATTCAATTTTACTGATAAAAATATGAGCATATTTTATCAAAAATGGAAACACAACATGTTTAAAACATTCTGAAAATGTTATTCCTCTTAGTGCAAAAAACACATTGTTCTTTTAAAAATGCATATAAGATACTACCCATGGGGTTCGAGCAAGGGCTCGTGACTCCCATGGGCCATACTCTTAATAGGAACCCTAATTTAAACATGTATTTCTCATCATCATGAATGTATACCTTGCATTGTTATCATGAATGTACATTATATATCAATACAATAGTATAAGATGCATTTATCTAAATATCGTGCATACAGATATCTCTTGAAACTTTATTTGAAGGCATGAAACTGTATTCCTTCAAATTCATGAATTATCACAGCATCTTTTGAACTCTTTGGATGGATAATCTCTGGTGTTTTGTCCATAATGTAACTATCTTCTGTGAATGTTCATTTTATGAAAGCATACAAACATGCTATCATTGAAACCTTTGTTCTCTGTCCTTTACTTGTAGTTTTTTAGTTATTGTCACTTCTGCCATACATCTTTTCTTTGCAAATTTTACTATTTCATAAGCATAAACAACAATATCTCATAATATAAAAATGGTGACAACTAGGCATGCATCTTTCAATACTGAATTTCAAAATGACTGTTATGCCTTCCCAGCATTTGATACTCACTATAACATCATTGCCTTCATTTCTGTTTTGCATGATGTTAGTGAACATCTTACTTTTCTTCTCTGCATAATCTAGTTCAATAAGAATACTTCCTTACTCATGTGTCTCCTGCAGTATCATGGATCCTTTTCTGCATCTACATTTTCTCTTGCTATCTACACCCATTCATATGATCACCTTTGCACACATATCACCAATCAATCTGTCAGGTCAGCAGATAAAATGAACCAATTAATGTTTGTAGTTGAGTGTCATCTAGGATGGCATTCATTCATGAATGTTGGTTGGTTTATTTTTATTTGTTGAATTAATAGGTTGGTCAAATTCTGTAAAAGTTTTCTCAGACAGGAATACTAAATCCCTTTCATTCAGATATCTGGTTATAAAGACAAGAATAATATCCATCAAAGTGACCATAAATAGCAAAAGATTTCATGTTTAGAACAAGTCCCTTTAATACTATGTTTTAGATATTGTGGATGTATATTTCCTTGCTACATTGATTTCATTAGATTGATATGCAGTATTAGAAGAATTGATTGTATGCTGTTTGTGTTCCATGTATTTCTTAGATCCAACTGGATCTAACAACCCTCTTTCTCTCAGGATGCAGGTTAAACACTAAAAGACCTAAATGAAGATGAAGACCTAGACTTGGAGACCTAGGACCTGACAGACAACCAAAAACTAACCAACCACAAGGCAATGCATGGGACCCCTACTCCATACTTCTATCATGCTTTCTATTTTGCAATGTGCTCTTTTACTTGACATGAAAAGAAATATGAAAAGACACTTGTATATTACATTCAGTTTGAATGCACAATGTAATTGATCAGTTTTAAATTTTGAAATTCTAGAATGTGATCAATTCTTAGAGTATAAATGATAACTTTTGACAATGAATGTAATGATAAAATGTTAATTAATAATATCTGAAGGATAGTATTAATTAGACTCTTCTAAAAATGCAATTTTTTCCTATTTGTGGTTATTTTGATGGATGTTGTAATTTAGGGTAATAATTTTGGCGACTTCTACTAGATGTCTGCCTTCTAGACATGACCTTAGACCTTATCCTAGGGAAATAGAGTTATAAAACTATAACCATGGATGCAACCTTTATTGAAAATAAAATGCATCTAATCTAGACTCTTGCAACCTAAAGACCTAGTGCTTGGACAACACTTATTGAAATGAAACCTAAACTAAGCCTAACCCTCAAAACAAAGCTTGAGGTGAATTTGATTAACTAGAATTTATAGAACTTGACCATCAGTTGTGGATAATTGATAAGCATTATTTTCCTTATAGGCTGTGATAACAAAAGGGCCTGACCAGAAATGGTCAAATTTGTCATGCTTCCCTAGCCTGCTTTTGAGCACATCCCAGTTAAGCACTAGATCACCTTCTTTGAAATCCCTAGATGTAGTTCTCTTGTCAAAACACCTCTTATTTTGTGCTTGCATTAATTCCATAGTTTCCAATTCCCTTTTCCTTTCTTCCTCAAGATGTAATAAACTAGCATACCTCAAGGCAAGGGGATCTCCTTCTTCAAAAAGAAGCATTTGATCAGCTAGCTGTAATGCTGGAAATTCTATAGATATGGGAAATTTGGCCTCTTTTCCATAAACCAGGACATGGGGTGAATTCCCAATAACCTACTTAGGTGTAATTCTATCCAGCCACAAAGCTGCCTTCAAGTTAGAGTGCCAATCCCTCTAGACTTCCTTGTAAAGTCTTCTTGATAAATCTGATTAGGTTTTTATTGGTAGACTCTGCAAAACCATTACCCTGTGGATAATACTTAGAAGAAGTATTTAAATAAATACCATTCTTGACAACCCATTTTTTTATAGATGATCCAAAAAAAGATAAGGCATTATCTGATACTATTGACTAAGGAACTCCAAACCTTGTTATAATATCATCATAGAAATTTAGAACAACATTTCCAGAAGATTCCTTTAGTGCGATGGCCTCAGTCCACCTAGTACAATAATCTATGGCAGTCAAGATCCATTTATGCCCTGCACTAGAATTAGGGTTTATTGGACCTATAAAGTCCACTCCCCACTTATTGAATGGATGATCCACAATCACTGGCCTTAATGGAAATGATGCCAATCTTTGTTTTCCTACAAACATAGCACAATTTTGGCATCTTATTGCCCATGAATGAGCATCTTTGAATAAGTCTAGCCAATAATAACCAGCTCTTAGTATTTTCCAAGCTGTGGTCTTAGTGCTATAATGCCCTCCACAAGATCCATTATGGAACTCAGACAAGATTTTATTTTGATCAACTTAGTCTATACACTTAAGGAGCATACCAACAAGATTTTTCCTATATAGAATATTATCAATTAGCACATAAGGAATAGATTGAAGCCTGAAGTATCTTCTTTTGGCTCTATGAAGATTTATTGGACATTGACCAATTTGTAGAAATCTGGTCATATCTGTTAACCAGGATGTTGAATCATTGATTAGTACATAAATACCTTGGGGCAAGACAACCTCTTCAGTGGCTTCAACTTTATCTTCTCTTTCTATCATCTGATCACATAAACCTTTGCATCTAACTAGCTTAGTCACATGGATTTGCACATCATACTCCATAACTCTAGTTATCCATCCTGCTCTTTTTTCATTAACATCCTTATTCAATAGAAATTCTTTAATGCTAGGGTGTGAAACCATTAGATGTATCTTATTCCTAGCAACCAAATGTTTAAAATTTTTCAGTTCTTTTATAATAGCTAGTACATGTTTCTCCACATAACTGTATTTTTTTCTCATAACTGTCCATACCTTTGCTAAAAAAGGCAACTGGCTGCTCCTGTTGATCCTTATTCTTTTGCATCAGCATTGCTAAAATAGTGTCAATCCCTCCATAAGCATATAAAACAAAATATTTGGAGAAGTCAGGGTTAGTTAAAGTAGGAGCTAAAGATAAGGCATGCTTAATTTATTCAAAAATCTCCTTTCCCTCAGTAGTCTAGCTGAAAGGCACATCCTTTTTTAACATAGAACTTAAAGGTTTCAATAAATTTACAATATTAGGAATAAAGTGCCTAACAAAATTTATCCTTCCAATAAAACTTTGCAACCCTTTCTTATGTTTTGGTAGTGATAGTTCAAGAATTGCATAAACCCTCTCAGGGTCAATAATTGTACCTTATTTAGACACTTGGTACCCCAAAATCTTGCCTTCATGTACTGCAAAAATATACTTCTTTGGGTTAAGAGAGATTCCAAACTCTCTACAGCTCTGCAAAATTTGTTTCAAATGATCTATGTGCTCGTTTGCAATTTTGCTGTAATCGGTAACATCATCTAGGTATACTAGAACAAATGTATACATCAAGTTTTTGAAAGCCATGTCCATTGCTTTCTAAAAAGTAGCCCCTGCATTTGACAACCCAAATGGAATTCTTCGGTAAGCCATTGTACCCCATTTAGTGGTAAAGGCTATTTTGAATATGTCAAATTCTTTAACTAAAATCTGGTTATAACCAGAATATCCATCTAGAGTGAGAATATTTTATCTGTTCCATGGAAGGGAGAGGATGCCTATCTTTCAAAGATTCCCTATTAAGGTCTCTAACATCTACACAGAGTCTTATCTCTCCATTTTTCTTCCTTATTGGAACTAAGTTAGAAACCCATGATGTATACTTTATTGGGAATATTATTCCTCCATCTAAGAGTTTTCTTAGTTCCTTCAACATTAAAGGCTCTAATTTGGGGTTTATGGGCCTTTGCCTTTGTCTAATTGGTCTTGCATTTGGTTCTAACTCTATGGTGTGCTGAGTTGGTTGAGGATCAAATCCTTTCAAATTAGCATAATCCCAAGCAAACACATCACTATATTCTCCGAAAAGATCAATAAACAATTCTTTTTCTTTGGGAGAATTTATTTTACCAACCTTTAGATACTTGTCTCTGAAAATCTCCACTTCCTCATAATGATCTTCTTTAACCAGCAAACTAGTTTTATTCTTTCTGAATTGATCATCAG
>MU225642.1:3625955-3661260 GCA_018584345.1 Thuja plicata
AGATACTTGTCTCTGAAAATCTCCACTTCCTCATAATGATCTTCTTTAACCAGCAAACTAGTTTTATTCTTTCTGAATTGATCATCAGAATTAAAAGCTGATTCTAGGCTAACCAATCCCCTTGGAATCTTATTAGTCTTTAGCTGAATAACTTGATTCTCCATTTGCTGATCATATGTATCACTTTTAGGGGCTAAAAACCCTTCAGTTTCTATAATCAAACTCAAGATATGTTCATCAGTATTGAAAACTTGCCAATTTATATCATTATCTTGGATGGATGGGCTAACAATAATTTTAACATGTGACTAGTCTGAAATTAGTCCTTTATTTCCTATAATTGAAGCATGTGTACCAATACCAGCCAACCTATCAGCATGCAAATTTTTCTTTCTGGGAATGGAAATGAGATTAAAGGCATCAAAATATTTTAGAATATCAAACACTCTTGATTTATACATTTTTAAAAGATCAATTTTTACAACATTGACACCTCTCACCTGCCTCACTATCAGCTCACTATCCCCGAATGCCCTTAAACACTTGATTCCTCTTTTCCTTGCCCACTCTAATCCTTGAATTAGATGCTCATATTTATCCATGTTGTTAGAACAAGAAAAAGATAATTTGTATGGAGCATAAAATCTATCACCATGAGGTGAAACCAACAAAACTCCTTCACCAATACCATCCTTAATCTTAGATCCATCAAAATATAGATCCCATAGCTGGTTAGATAATTCAGATTTAGAACATTGATCTTTAATCAGATTAGGCACAACTGAGTCAAATTCTAACATTACATAGTTACCAAAGCCAACATCAAACACATCATTGTCTTGATCATTTCTAGCTGCCCATTCATCTAGAATAATATTAGGATATTCTTCAGTTTGTGTGTTATAAGATGAAGTGTCATTGATTTCATCTGGATCCATGATCACACAACTTGCATTTATGGGACTAGGATTATAAGGCTCCATGTGGTCTTTGGCCCATAACTCTGATTTTATGGTCACCTTAGCACCATATCTAGTTGTAAAATACAGGTGAGACCAATATGATGAGAAGTATCCATCTATTTTGGCTGTGAAGTCTCTTGATAAACATAGAGAAAAGTAAGGTGGCAAATCTATGACAAAAAATATCTTGGGAAATGGACAAGTTTGGACATGAATGTAAGGTCAAAATTGCATTTTTAACAATACCTATGGTCTTAACTGAAGAACCATCAAGCTGGACAACTCCTTTCTCAAGGGGTTCATACTTTAAATCCAACAAATCAACTATCTTCTTTGGCATGACAGTGTTGGTTGCACCACTGTCCACCATAAAATTATGCACTAATTTGTTTCCAATAATTAAAGAGACATAAAAAGGAGGAGGCTTAACATTTTCAGATTTCTTACCTTCCTTTTCTGTCATCTTCTGCATATTTTTCTGACTTTCTTTCAACTGGTATTGCTGATTGCTTCAAATCTGTAGTATTTTTACTCACTTGTGTTACTGGCTGCTGCACTTTACCAATCTTATTTTCTCCTTTAACCACTTCATCATGAACTATTGAAGGCTCTGAATTGGCCATAACCACTCTAGGAGGGTGATGTACAGCTTGATGTGAAATTGTTGTTTCTTTAGTCAACTCTTCTTTCAATAAATCAGTTTGCCCTGGAATAGCTAATGAATCCCACATAGAAATAGAAACATTCATCTTCTTCATATTATCAACAATGTTATAGGGGACAACAAACTGTACCTTCTGAGGTAACTTACTAATGGTCTGATCCGCCTACTTCTGATACTATGTTTCTTTGCTTGCATGAGTAGAGGCCCCCTTTAGGATTGAAACTAGTGGAATGGGTGATGATTGATTTGTAGCAACAATCCTAGCAGCTGACTACTCTGATTCTAGGGCTCTTGTGTTTTCTGATATAGATGAATCACCATTCACTCCACAAAACTCTTCCTCTTGCCAATTGAGGAATGCAGTGTCAGGGGCAATCATATCAGAGTGTTGTTGAGTCTCTTTAGTGGATACAGTAGGTTGTGAATCCATCACACTTTGAACCATTAGGGCTTGATTGAACACTCCATTAGTACACTTGGACTGATTGTGGGGTTCATTATAAGGATATCACCATTCATAATCTAGAGCAAGGTTATTTTGGCTAGGAATAATATCCCTAACAACATTAAGGGGTGTAGGATTGTAAGGTCTATAAGGCCTTTGGTTCCAGTTTTGCCTATTGGCATTGCTATTTCCTTGATATTGCTACTTGTTGCCTTGATAAATGGGCTGATTAGGCTACTGAGATGCAGAACTAGCAAACTGGTTTTGAGTATGGGCTATTGGATTGCTTTGCTACCTTTTCAGGTTTACTAGTTCATTCCCAAGAGTTTGTAGCAAGCTCTCAATCTTTTGCTGGCTACTTTTTATGCTTTGCAATTCACTGGGAGGGATAATAGGCATTATTTCTTCACTTTTATAAGATGGCAATGGAGCTAATGGTGGAGTAACTAATGGCATATTGGATTGGATATTGGGAAAGAAAGCCATCGGTGGCCTATGAGCTATCTTTCCTACCTGAATGAGGTTATTCTCTGCCCTAATTGCAATATCAAAGGCTTGAGGTAAAGAATTCCCTCCCATGGATTGGGTTACTACCAAAATATCACTATTTAAGCTTTTAAGAAAATACAAAAATGCATATTTGACTGAGGGTCTTATCGTGGCAGGAATCCTATTCCAAGTCTTCTGAAATCTGAGATTAAAATCACTTAATTTTTCTTGTGGAGCCCTTTTAATGGTATTTAGTTGCTCCACCAAAGACAAATTGTCAGACTTATCCTCAAAAAAATTAGAAAGACTCTCCCCCAAAACATCCCAAGTAGCAATAGAATTTACTAGAAGAGTTCTGAACCAGTAAAGAGCTTTACCTTTTAGTGATGCAGCCAACAGCTTCAAAGCCACATCTTCCTCCATGACATGATGGACATTGCAAAGAGATGCAATATCTCTAATGTGTTTGATAGTTGTCACTTGACCTTCTCTGGTGAATGATGGCAAGCCTTTTAAGGCAGCCAAAGGTATATTGTTGTGATTTTCAATCCGGAGAGGACTACCTTGATCGAAAGGAACAAATGGCAGATTTATTGTCATTCTTGTAGCTGCTGGTACTTGTTTCTAAATAGCAGGTACAACAGGAGGTTGGGTAGGCTGAACTACCTTCCTTTGGTAAGTCTTCAAATTCTAGGGAGTTGCTGCAGTACAACTTGTAGAGGCTTCAAGAACAAAATTATCTATAAATAAATTTTTAACACTTGGAAATTCTGATCGGGAAATATTAGGAACACTTAGATCTTCAGGAAGACTGATTTCTTCAATAAAAACCTCAAGTTCCTCTGAATTTGTGGCTTGATTTTCAAAAATGGGGTTATCAAATGATGAGTAATTTGAATTCAATATAGTACCTCTTGGATCTTGTAATGTTCTTCCACCTCTAGATGATCTTCCTCCCCTTCTGCTTGACTGTAATTCTTGATACACAAATCCCTCCTTGTTTGATCTTGTTAGAGTTCTACTCATTAAAATCCACAATGAGAGCTGCAACTAAAATTAAAAACAACCATATAACTAGTAGATCACAACTGAGAAGCAGTTCGTTGTCCCACCGGGTGCCAAAAACTATTCAGGCTTAGAATTGTCACCCTAAATCAGGCCTTAAGGCTTCATGACAATTCTATCTAACAATGAAAAACTTCCTTTAGCTGTGGGTAAACTATGAATAAGGAGGAATCTCTGGATTCTAGGCCGGTTCCTTTTGAATTTGGGTATCGATTTTATACTATCTTCTCCTGATTTTTGGAAAGAAAAGGGAGAAATTATAACTAAAATTGCATGAATAAAACTTGAAAGGTGATACACCAAATAAGATTCATATCTCTCAAAGCCTCAAACTAACATTCACTTAATGTACCCTTATGATTTTTGTAATATCACTCACTGTCCAATACATAGGCTAATTTGAAAGTCACTACTAGGGTTTAACCACAAATAGCAATCTTACTATCAACAACATGCATATTCTGCAAAAGGCTTATATTTTTTAATCTAGAATAGGAATCAATACAATCCACTAATCCAAGCTACATATGTATTACACTTGAATGCAAAAAATTGAATAGAATTTGAACGAATGATCACCACAAGATGTATGAAAAATGGGTCAACTATATTCTTCTCAAAATCTGTATGCAGTTACATGAATGAATCTTAAAATAATGGCAAGGAATACAAGCCTTCTCTTTCAAAAAATCGATATCACAAACATGAACCAACCATGGATACAAAAGTATAAACATGTAGCTATAGGAACAAGAAGTTCACTAAAAGCTCTTCTCTCTACAATCTTGAACCCCCCAAACATGAAATAAAGGATCCACTATATAGCCCACACGGCTTAATTTTTTTGAAAATATTTCCCCCCAAAAGACCTCCATAATAGAAAGCTACTAAACTATATGGCTTAACAAGTGCCCTAAATCAAGTCTTAAGTTTAGCCCCCCTCCTCCAAAGTTGGTAAATAAAATACATCCCTTTTATATACCTTACCAACTTTATTGAATACACAAAATCTAAAGGCATACAACCCCAACCATAACCCGGCACCATACTATGGAACTTAACCTCCACTAGATCAACATCAAACCTTAACCCTACTCAATCGACACCATACTATGGAAGTTGATGTAACTCCAACTTGATGTTTGACCACAACTCACCATCGACATGATTACTCCTATCAAGAAGATAGTTTGTTGTATTTCGTGGCACAAAAGGTAGCATCATGGCACTATGGAGGGAATGTTGATGCACTAGGAACTATCATTGCATTTAATCCATTTGTCAATGGACTTCAAACTTGGGTAAAACACAATGCATAGTGTTTATCAATTTCATTTGCATCTAGGGTTTTCTTCTCTGTGGCACCACCATGTTGAATCTGGAAACCATGATTACTGGCAATGTATCTGCTTCAATTCTGTGAAGAAGCTCAGGACTCTCAAGCTTCATGAGGAAAAAAGAGATTGATTTTTGACTCACCATAACACATGGCATCTTCTGTTGGTTTCTCCTTCAATAATGCTGGGGTTTTGTAGTCTTTTATTTGATCAAACTTAGGCTTTAACAGTGAGTTAACTCTAGCTTGAGAGATGCTAGAACAACTTGGACTTTGAAAGTTTTAATGCCATGACAAATGGTGCCGGATGCATGCTTTAAACTTGTGGTTTGAGGTTGATGGTTTGAACAACCACTGCAAGCTTGGAATGAATCTAAGCCATGGTTGAGAGGTGTCGAGCTACCCATGAGATTCAGCTTTGAACCGAGGATATCTCACCCACAGCTTCATATTCATCCCTAGTTTTATTGGTGTAATATGAATGAAGTTGGAAGAAAATACATTGTTGACCATGACCACCACTACTTGTAACTTCAAAGAGCTCGAGCTTCACTCCTCTACTAGTATTTTCCTGTGACACTTGGGCTCTCCAGATAAGTGATCCTTGCACTTTTTTTCATTGCAGTTTTAATGTGAAGTAGAGGCACTGTTGTAGTCGATAACTCTTTTTAGAAATAACAATGGGGTTTCTTTATGTGCTTTGTTTCTTGTCGAATCCTCCATTGTAGCATGAAACATCACTTGATTTTAGGTTTTGCTATCACTTAGTTGTTTTTTTGTCACTTAGTTGTTCTGCTAACAACAAAATAGGAATACCGACATGGCCTTTTCTCAAAAATCTATAAGTGAACTTGCAGATGTGCAAGTTTGTCAATATCTCGATTTGTAATAAGAACATGACTTCCTTCATGACTATTTTTTATGCTTAAAAGCATACCACTCAGAGTCTTTGAACACACAACATTGTAGTAAGAATAAAACATGTTCCTTTGTCCAGGCCGAACTCCCTTTCTTTGTTCTGTTTGAAAAAAACACATAAGATCTTCCTTTCCAGTATGCTTACAATCGTTATAAAAACACAACAACATTCAGTTTTACTGATAAAACTATTAGTATATTTTAACAAAAATGGAAACACAACATGTTTAAAACATTTTGAAAATTTTATTCCTGTTAGTGCAAAACACACACTGTTCTTTTAAAAATGCATATAAGATACTACCCATGGGGCTCGAGCATGGGCTCATGACTCCCATGGGCCATACTCATAATGGGAACCCTAATTTAAACATGTATATCTCATCATCATGAATGTATATCCTGCATTGTTATCATGAATGTACATTATATCTAAATACAACAGTATAAGATGCATTTATCTAAATACCCCGCATACAAATATCTCTTGAAACTTTATTTGAAGGCATGAAACTGTATTCCTTCGAAGTCATGAATTATCATAGCATCTTTTGAACTCTTTGGATGGATAATCTCTGGTGTTTTTTCCATAATGTAACTGTCTTCTGTGAATGTTCAGTTTATGAAAGCACACAAACATGCTATCATTGAAACCTTTGTTCTTTGTCCTTTACTTGTAGTTTTTTAGTAATTGTCACTTCTTCCATACATCTTTTCTTTGAAAATTTTACTATTTCATAAGCATAAACAACAATATCTCATAATATAAAAATGGTGACAACTAGGCATGCATATTTCAATACTGAATTTCAAAATGACTGTTATGCCTTCCCTGCATTTGATACTCACTGTAACATCATTGCCTTCATTTATGATTTGCATGATGTTAGTGAAAATCTTACCCTTCTTCTCTACATAATCCAGTTCAATAAGAATACTTCCCTACTCATGTGTCTCCTGTAGTATCATGGATCCTTTTTTGCATCTGCTTTTTCTCTTGCTATCTGTACCCAGTCATATGATCACCTTTGCACACATATCACCAATCAATCTATTAGGTCAGTAGATAAAATTAACGAATTAATGTTTGTGGGTGAGTGTCATCTAGGATGACATTCATTCATGAATGTTGGTTGGCTTATTTGTATTTGTTGAATTAACAGGTTGATCAAATTTTGAAAAATTTTTCTTAGACAGGAATACTAAATACCTTTCATTCAGATATCTGGTTATAAAGACAAGAATAACATCCATCAAAATGACCATAAATAGCAAAAGGTTTCATGTTTAGAACAAGTCCCTTTAATACTATGTTTCAGATATTATGGATGTATGTTTCCTTGTTACATTGATTTCATCAGATTGATATGAATTATTAGAAGAATTGATTGTATGCTATTTGTGTTCCATGTATTGCTTAGATCCAACTGGATCTAACACCCCTCTTTCTCTCATGATGTAGGTTAAACCCTAAAAGACCTAAATGAAGATGAAGACCTGGACTTGGAGACCTAGGACCTGACAGACAACCAGCAACTAACCAACCACAAGGCAATGCATGGGACCCCTACTCCATACTTCTATCATGCTTTCTATTCTGCAATGTAATATTTTACTTGACATGAAAAGAAATATGAAAAGACACTTGTATATTACATTCAGTTTGAATGCACAATGTAATTGATCAGTTTTAAATTTTGAAATTCTGGAATGTGATCAATTCTTAGAGCACAAATGATAACTTTTGACAATGAATTTAATGATAAAATGTTAATTAATAATATCTAAAGGATAGTATTAATTAGACTCTTCTAAAAATGCAATTTTTTCCTATTTGTGGTTATTTTGATGGATGTTGTAATTTAGGGTAATAGTTATGTACTTATCATTCATTATATTGTAATCTTGTATTAGCGTATCACATGTGATACCGAATCTGGATATTGTATTATATTGTTAGAGTGATTACTACATACCCTACGACATGTGCAATGAATGTGAGTTTATATAGGTCTCATGGTTATCCAAGAGGATTATTATTTGTAAGTTATATTTGTTACATCTATTAATATTGAATCTTTTGTTATGGTTATTTAATTGAGTTATACTCTTACGTAATTCTACGTCATAGAACCCTTGAGTTTTGTAACCTATCTTTGTATATGTTTATGTGAGTAAATGGTAATTGCTTCCACATTAATGTATGTCTTATTGTGTAAACTTTAGAAAAAATAATTGTTCATCAAACTTAGTATTATGTTCTAGGTCAATCTCTCTTGGGTTCATTGGATGGGTGTTACATTTGGTATTAGAGCCATAGTTTCTACACTCGAAACTTTGGGAATTGTACGCTGATTAGGTTTTGTATAGCTTGAACTTGAAACTAAAAATAGACATACAAAATTGTTTCTTTTCAAATTTATTGCTTTATTGTTATTCTTACCCTTTAATTTTTGTTTTGAGCTATGTTGTGAGTTTTTGTATGAATCTCTGGCTATTTCAGGAATCATGCCTGAGACTAGAGATGATAGAGGGTGATCTGGTATTTGTTGGAGAGGTGGTAAAAATACCCCTTCCACGAGTGTCAAGTAGGATAGTGGTCATCAGGAGTACAAAGATGAGTAGAGAGAGGAACATTAGGATGAGTCTAAGGAGTCTGGTACTAGGCAATTACTACAAGCGATATTGAATTGTCTTGGATTTGAGAAGGGAAGAGTAGAGAAGGATTCCTCTCACCACTCTCAGAGAGAGTAGAGGGTGAGGGAGAGGTCTAGGATTCCTCAAAGGAGGACCATCACAGTTGATCTTGATGTTGTGGCAGTGAACCACATGAGGGATCTTATGAGAGGAAAACCTACTCCCTTTGATGGGAAAGGATCAGGATATGAGGCAGAGACATGGCTTATTTCCTTGGAGAGGAGTTTTTCCATGCATCCCTTTAGTATTAATACTAAAGCTAGGTATGCAGTGATGCAACTCTCCCATTTTGGAGCTGTGTGGAGGAAAAGTGAAGAGGAGAAGTTAGGGCTTTAGATGGATACAGTGACTTGGGAGTTATTCCTTGAGCACTTCTGAGAGAACTTCCTATTAGATCAGTGGAGGAAATAACAAGTAGACGAGTTCCACAACCTAAGATAGTTGACCTTGTTAGTCGAAGAGTATGAGCGTCAATTTTTCAAGCTCAAACAATATGCGGGTTATGGACAAGATTTGGCTCTTATGATACAAAATTTTATTAGAGGGCTTAGTGCTCGCATTTTTGGGGAAGTTAAGCTCTTTGAGCCTATGAACCTAAGGGATGCATGTTAGAATAGTCCCAAAGGATAACTGAGGGGGTGGGGGGTGAATTAGTCATCAGCTACTTTAATTCTTTTCTTTACTTAGATATCAATTAACATAAAGTAAATGCACATTCAGATAAAACAATAGAGAACACAACAAATTTGGTTACGGGGAAACCAAATAGGTAAAAACCCTGGTGGGAATTAGCACCCACAAAGAGCTATACTTGAGTATAATTATCCCTATTAAGAGATCTTGTAGCCCTATTAGGAGTTGTTCTTTACAATGAAATAAGTACAGAGACCTGGTTAAAGGTTGGAACCTATTAGGAGTCTTTTACAAATAACTTTGTTAGGAGTGAAGACTCACTGTCCAAAAGCTCACTACTAAAATGATGAAGGCTGCAACCTTTAGTAGAACAGATATACACTATATCTGATAGATGAACTGTTTGAGTAGACCTGCTGTCTTGATCAGTTCCAGTGTATTGTATACTTCCACTTCTTCTTCACATAGATCTTTTCTTAATGAATGAAATGTCTCTACTGTTCCAAAACAATGTACATTTTGTTTTGTACTTTTTTCAGTCTTTTTTCTTCTCATTCACACTTGGCATTTATCAAATGAACTACTATAAGTATCTTATCCAAAGGATGTGATCTTTGTTGGCTCTAGGATTCCCTTCAATAATTATTTAGTTGGCCACATTATCCACACAACCTGATTAGAAACATGCAACTCAGACTGAATAGACGCAATGCTTCACAAAGTTGGCTCCACCAAATTAACTCCAACTTCACAATTCTGATAGAACATGTTTGGCACCTTTAGATAATTATCTTTAACTCATAACAAAACATGAATACAAACATGCATATCCCAAAGATATGTGCAACTCAAGAAATAATGTAATTACATCAGCTCTTCACATATTGTCTTCAATCTCTGTAATTGTCATAACTGATTAGCATAACTCAACTAAAAATTCATATCTGACTCAGCGTGAATGCACATAGAATCTAAAACATGTATACATCATGCAAATGAACATGCATAGCTCCAAAAAATATATACTAGTAATTGCATATAGAACACTATTGTATATTATATGTTGTCATCAATGAAAAACATACAATCAATTATTTTCATAGAAGCAAATCTCCAACAATATCCCCCTTTGACATTGATGGCAACATATGATATCATCAACTCAAAGTGTCTTCCTTCTTTTTACAATCTTCTCAATATCCTCATCAAAATTTCCTCTTCAATGCTACTGCTCTGTATCCTCCCCCAGAGTATATGCTCCCCCTTACTAATACTCCCTCTTTGACATCAATGACAAATGGTGTTAAACACCTTTAAGCATAGGTACTACTCCAGAAGTAGAGTAGTCAACCATTCATCAGTCACCAAGGACTGATGTTTTTGCTACAAATTCTAATTAGACTCAAGAAAGGAAATTACTCCCAACTTCTCCCTGAGATACTCAAAATTATCTTTTGATAATGGCTTTGTAAAAATATTTGCTAATTGTTCTTTAGTGCTCACATAATCCAACTTTACTTCTCTGTCTACAAATTTTTCTCTTAGAATGGTATTTGATCTCAATGTGTTTTGTCTTTGCATGCATCATAGGGTTATTTGACATATGGATAGTACTAGTGTTGTCATAGTGAATAACAATAGGATAATCAATCTGAAGACCAAAGTCTTTAATCATATGTTTGATCCAAACCATTGTTGAAAAATTCAATGCTGCTACAAGATATTTATCCTCTGCTGTTGACTCAGAGATACAATTATGCTTTTTACTTGTCCAAGTGACCAATCTGTCTCCAAGAAAAACTGCTCCTCCTGATGTACTCTTTTTGTCATCAACACAACCTGCCCAATATGCATTTGTATACACATGAATTTGTATATTTTCTAAGTTAGGATACCATAAACCATAGTTGATAGTCCCTTTTAAGTATCTAAATATTCTTTTTATTGTCATTAGGTGATTTTGCTTGGGTTCAGCTACAAATCTTCCAACAATGCCAACTGCATTAGAAATATCAAGTCTAGATTGAGTATGATATATGAGTTTTCCAATCATAGACTTGTATAGGGTCTTTTCAACTGTTGTTGAATCATCATCTTTAGAAATCTTGCTTCTTGTTATCATGGGAGTGCTTACTAGTTTGCAATCTTTCATCTTGAAAGTCTTCAATATTTCCTTTACATACTTAGACTGATTTATGAATATGCATTTGTCTGTTTGTTTTACATTCAATCCAAGAAAGTATTTGATAGGTCCAATCATGCTCATTTCAAATTCGCTTTTCATTTCTTTGGTGAATTCAACACCAAGTTTGTCATTACCTCCTAAGATAATGTCATAAAAAAAAATAGCAATGAGTAGTAGTCCTTCATCTTTCTCTCTTATGAATAAATTATTGTCTGCTACTCCTTTTCTGAATCCTATCTTTGTTAAGTAACCATCAAGTATTTCATACCAAGCTCTTAGGTTCTGTTTAATTCCATAAAGTGATTTCTTTAATCTATATACCATGTCTGGTTTATATGAAAGTTTGAATCCTTCAGGCTACTCTATGTAGACTTCTTCCTTTAAGTCACCGTTCTAAAAAGCTGACTTGACATCCATTTGGTATACTTTAAATTTTTTGAATGTTGCATAGGCCAAAAACAACTTGATAGTTTCAAGTCTACTCATAGGGGCAAATGTATCAGTGTAATCTATACCTTTTCTCTATGCATATCCTTTACACACTAATCTTGCCTTGTTCCTTACCACTGTGCCTTCTTCATTCATTTTGTTCTTGAATATCTACTTTGTTCTGATCACATTCTTGTCATGAGGTCTCTAGGGACCAGTTCCCATGTTTCATTCTTGATTATTTGATCTAATTCTTCTTGCATGGCACTTTGCCAATATGAATCTTTGCACACATCTTCAACACTTAAGGGTTCAATCTGTGAAAGTAAGCATACCTCTTCATCAGTGGTTGAACCTTTTGCTCTAGATCTTGTTAATAATTTTGCGCTCTGATCTCCAATGATATCTTCTTTAGAGTGGCATTTAGATGTGTATTTTGAGTTCTTAGGAGTGATACTTTCATCTGTAATCTATGATTCTTCTTCACTTGGTTCAGGATTGTTACATGAAACATCAATATAGTCAAACATTTCTTCAATAACTGTGTCCTTATTGATGGGTCTGGGCTCATCTTCAATCATGGGAGCATAGTCATAATATCTTTCTTGAATCATAAAATTCTCATCAATCTTCACATGAGTAATTTCAATGATCTTATTTAATCTTAGATTAAAACATCTATAGGCTTTTCTTTTAGTAGAGTAACCAAGAAAAATACCTTCATCACTTCTAGCATCAAACTTGCTAATGCTATCATCTCTCTTGATGTAGAACTTTCTTCCAAAGATTCTAAAGTATTTTACAGTAGGTACATTACCAAACCAAAGTTCATAGGGTGTCTTGTCTGTGCCTGGCCTTAATTGTATTATATTGATAGTATAGACTGCTGTATTGATCACATCTCTCCAATAAGTATGAGCAAGCTTTCCTTCAATCATGATAGTGCGCACTGTGTCAAGTATTATTCTATTCCTTCTTTATACAATCCCATTCTGCTGAGGGGTTCTAGGTGCACTTAACTGTCTCTTGATTCCATGTTCTTCACAGTAATCATAAAAGTAGTCAGAGGTGAATTCTCCTCCTCTATCAGATCTCAGACATTTTATCTTTAGTCCAAATTCATTCTCAACCTTAGCTTTGAACACTTTGAACTTCTCAAAAGTTTTATATTTTTCTTTTAAGAATGAAACCCACATCATCCTTGAGAAATCATCAATAAAAAAAATGAAATACCTTTCTCCGTAGTAAGATATTGTTTGAGTAGGTCCACATAGGTCTGTATGTATCAGATCTAGTTTGCTTTCTGCAGAGTATTGTTTGCTCCTGAATGTGGTCCTCACATGATTCCCCATCACACATTCCCTACATATGGTGTCAACTGGTCTTGCAATACTAGGAAGGTCTCTTACTTCCTTTACATTACTTATCTTGACTATGTTGTCAAAATTGATATGACAAAGTCTCTTGTGGCATAGCCAACTGTCATCCACTTTTGCAATAAAACAACTTACTTCTGAATTGAGATGAAGGACATAACCTTTGGTTTTTGAGCCTGATGCAATCATGTTTCCTTCTTTGTTGTTAATGATGCACTGGTTGTTTTTGAATTCCAACTGATATCCTTTATCAAGAAACTATCCAACACTTAGTAAGTTATGATGTAAACCATCAAAATAAAGAACATCATCTATCTTATTCTTTCCATCTAAGGTGATAGAACCTATGCCTATGATAGGTTTGGGAGTGTTATCTCCAAATATAACCATGTCACCTTTGTATTTGTCAAAATGTAAAAATCTATCTTTTTCTCTTGTCATGTGGTGTGAACATCCACTATCAATGATCCAGTCAGTTCTGATGTCAGCTTTTGAAACTAATGCTAGCTCTTGTACTTTTTCTTCATCTTATTTGTCCATTTCTTCAAGCATCTTTTCAATGTCTTTATTGTCAACGCAACCAATTTTATCTTCTCCTGAATCATCATCAGTTACACCATCTTCAACATGATAACATTCCTTAGTGTACTTGGGCATGTAATCTGATCTAAACTTCTTGACTCTTGTAGGAAACTTGGATGCAAAGTGACCAACTTTGTTGCATGAAAAACATTTGAATGGTAGCTGTCCTTCATATTTCCCTTTACCTTTCATTTCTTTCTTGGAAATCATAGCAATGATTTCTTCTAGTTCTATATCCACTTCTTCATTATTATTAGAGATGCTTATGGATTTCTTGCTGTAGACTGAGGCTTTGAAAGTTGTCTCACTTTTGGGTTCTATCTTCAATCTTGATATCTTAAATGCAGATATTTTGGTGATCAAAGTCTCTCTTTTGAAGTCTTTTGAAAATTGCATAGTCTCATCTAAGATATTGATCTTTCTCTCATAGTCTGCTATTAGTGTGGTCATTAGTTTTTCCATTATATCATCCTCTCAAATTTCTCCACCATTGTTCCTGATACCTGAAACTGCTTCATTAATTATTTGATTGCAGGCTCTGATGTTTTCTTCAGGTAGCATCTCTAGAAGTTGTTGTACCTTTTCTTCCATGTCTTTATGTGCTCATTATTATCTTGGATGTCTCCTTAAAACATATCTTCTAAGTATTTCCAAATAGAGTATTCTTTATCTTCCTTCTTGATCTTAGAAAATTCACTGTCGAATAGGGCACTAATTAGGGCTTCTTTGGCGATTACATTATGAGTGAACACTTCCCTTTTTTTACTGTAGAGTCTTATTCTACAAGGTCTTTCAAGGTGGGGACTTAAATTTCTTGAGTGGCAATCTCACAGTTCTCAAATCCAAAACACTGAAGATGTGTTATCATTTTGTTCTTCCAGTCAAGATAGTTTTCTCGATCAAACTTATGACTCTCTTTCTTGAAGTATTCCATCTGATCTACCTTAAGCTGTTAGGATTTCTCTCCAAGGCACTTGGCTCTGATACCAATTGTTAAAATAGTCCCAAAGGATAACTAAGAGGGGGGGGGGGGTGAATCAGTTATCAGATACTTTAATTCTCTTCTTTACTTAGATATCAATTAACATAAAGTAAATGCACATTCAGATAACACAATAGAGAACACAAAAAATTTGGTTATGGGGAAACCAAATAGGTAAAAACTCCGGTGGGAATTAGCACCCACAAAGTACTATACTTGAGTATAATTATCCCTATTAAGAGATCTTTCAACCTTCTTAGGAGTTGTTCTTTACAATGAAATAATTACAGAGACCTGGTTAAAGGTCGGACCCTGTTAGGAGTCTTTTACAAGTAACCCTATTAGGAGTGAGGACTCACTGTCCAAAAGCTCACTGCTAAAATAATGAAGGTTGCAACCTTTAGTAGAACAGATATACAATATATCTGATAGATGAATTGTTTGAGTAGACCTACTTTCTTGATTAGTTCCAGTGTATTGTATACTTCCACTTCTTCTTCACATAGATCTTTTCTTGATGAATGAAATGTCTCTACTATCCTGAAACAACGAACATTCTATTATGTACTTTTTCTATCTTTTTTCTTCTCATTCACACTTGGAATTTATCAAATGAACTACTATACATATCTTATCCAAAGGATGTGATCTTCATTGGCTCTAGGAGTCCCTTAAATACTTCTTTAGTTGGACACATTATCCACACAACCTGATTAGAAACACGCAACTCAGACTGAATAGACGCAATGCTTCACAAAGTTGGCTCCACCAAATTAACTCCAACTTCACAATTCTGATAGAACATGTTTGGCGCCTTTAGATAATTATTTTTAACTTATAAAAAAACATGAATACTAACATGCATATCCCAAAGATAGGCACAACTCAAGAAATAATGTAATTATGTCAGCTCTTCACAAATAGTCTTCAATCTCTGTAACTGCCATAACTGATTAGCATAACTGAACTGAAACATCATATATGACTTGGCTTGAATGCACATAGCATCTATAACATGTATACATCATGGAAATGAACATGCATAGCTCCAGAACATCTATACTGATAATTGCATATAGAACACTACTGTATATTATATGTTGTTATCAATGACAAACATACAATCAATTATTTGCACAGAAGAAAATCTCCAACAATGCAATCATCAAGGCCACTCTTGCAGAGGAAAATTTTTCCTTGGGACATAAAGGTTGGAATGGTTCTTAGATAGGTGGTGCATCAGGTTCAGGGTTCAGAGGTAACCAGTTATAGGGAACTGAAAACTTCAAGAAGCCACCTAACTTATTTAGAGGTAATTAAAACCAGTAGCAACAGAAGGCTCTTCCTCCTACCCAGAGAGGCGGCTCTCATTCTAAGATATTTTTTTATGGTCAATGCTTTAGGCATAATCATTCCAGTCATCCTGCATAGACTGCATAATAGAGGTAGTTTCTAATAGTTGAGTGTGCCCTCCTTTAGGAGAGGCAATAGTAGAGGGACTGGATGCTTTACATGTGGATAGTTTGGCCATATTACAGTTAACTATCCTCAGCAAGCACCTTAGTATTCAATACAGAGGTCAGCAACTTCAGAGCCTAGAGTGGGAGATGCAGGATGATCTCATAGAGTGTTTTGTTCTTTGGATCACCATCAGGTAGAGCATCAAGGCACATTGGTAGATACTTAGGGTGCCATTCAAGGTATTTCTATCTCTATTTTATTTGATTATGGAGCTACAAATTATTTCATATCTCCTTTATTAGTTGAATGATGTGGGCTAGTGGCTGCAAAGAAAGATGTAGGATGGCAAGTGGAGTTAGCTTTAGGTGCTAAAGTAGCCATAGATTCCTTGATCCGTAAGTGTGAGATGAATCTAGGTAAATTCATTACCTTAGTTGATCTTTGTGTGATTCCTTTGGGATCATATGGGGTCATCTTGAGAATGTATTGGTTGGGAGCCCATGGGGATAACATTGATTATAGATGGAAGACTATCCAATGTAGGGATGATGTGGGTAAGGATTGTCAGATTGTGGGAATTCTATGTCCCATATCTCTTCGTATGATTTCTGCTATGCAACTTAAGCTGAGTATGTGAAAGGATTGCCATGTATTTGTGGTATCTATGAATGAGATAGATGAGGTGGAGAGTGAAGTCAAGACCCTTGATCATCCTATTCTATAGGAGTTCATAGATGTCTTTCCTAGTGAGATTCCCTGTATGCCACCAAGGCATAACATAGATTTTCATATTGAACTTGTTCCAGGAGGAGAACCTATCTCTAGAGCTCCTTATCAGATGAATAGTCATGAATTGAGTGAGTTGAAGCTACAGTTGGAAGAAGTTTTGGCAAAGGGAAGCATTCAACCTAGTGTTTCTCCTTGGGGAGCACTTGTCCTCTTCATTAAGAAGAAGGATAGATATTTACACTTGTGCATTGAATATACATGGTTGAACAAGGTAATGACCTTTTTTATCAGATTAAGGGAGCCAAGGTGTTCTCCAAGATTGATCTTAAATAAGGGTACCACCAGTTGCATATCCAGGATGCGGATATCCACAAGACTACATTTCGCACTTGCTATGGGCACTATGAGTTTATAGTGGTACTATTTGGTTTGACGAATGCTCCATCAGTCTTCATGTGCTTGATGAATGGAGTCTTTCGTAAGTATCTAGATCACTTTGTTCTTGTCTTCTTCGATAAAATATTGATATATTATAAATCCATAGAAGAGCATGAAGAGCATCTTCGATAGGTATTGTAGTGCCTAAGGGACAATCAACTATATGCCAGTTCGACAAAGTGTGATTTCTTTCAGTTGGAGGTTAAGTATCTAGGACATGTGATTTATGGAGGAGGTATCTTAGTAGATCCTTTGAAGATATAGGAAATTGTTGAGTGGCCAACACCTAATAATGTGTCTGAGGTTTGTAGTTTCATGGATCTAGCTAGATACTACCAAGTTCATTAAGAAATTATCTAGATTTGCATATCCTATCACTTCTCTTCAAAGGAAAGGGAAGAATTTTTTATGGAAGAAGAAGTGTGAGGAGGCTTTTCAGAACCTTATAGGGTGTTTTAATAGTGCACCTATCTTAGCGGTACCTAATCCAGTGGGCCACTTCTGGTTTGTGTTGATGATTCATTAGAGGGGATTGGATTATTCCTTATGCAAGAGGGACAAGTGATTGCGTATGAGTCTCGCAAACTCAAGGATCACAAGTTAAACTACCCTACACACAATCTTGAGTTAGAAATAGTGGTTCATGCATTGGTCTGATGGAGACATTTCTTATTGGGAGATCAGTTTGAGCTTCACAGTGATCACCATAGTCTACAATAGATCATTACCCAACCTAATCCAAATTCTAGATAGAGAAGGTGGATGGAGTTCCTTTTTGAGTATGAATTTGAGATCAAGTATATTTAAGGTAAGGAGAATGTGGTAGCTGATGCTTTGATTTTTGTAAGAGACAGACTATTTCAGCATTGACTCTCAGTGTGGATTTGTGGAGTAGGATTCTCCAAGAACTTCCTAGAGATACTTTGTATCAGGAGGTGAATTCATAGATTAAGTTAGGGAGACCTTTGGAGGGTACATTTTCAAGATTTTTTATGGATTCAAATCATCTTTTTCATCACACAAGCCATATCTATGTACTACCATCAGATGATCTATGTACATTAGTTTTATCTGAGGCTCATCGTGCACCTTATTAGACACATCCTAGTGTCAAGAAGATGTACACATACCTTCGACAACTCTACCATTGGTCTGGTGTGATATTATTGATTTTGTGGCTAGATTATTAGAGTGTTAGAGGGTTAAGATAGAACATCAGCATCCAAGAGGGGTTTTATTGCCAAATCTCATTTCATCTTGGAAGTGGGATATCACATCGATAGATTTCATTATTGTTTTGCCTTTGACTCCTCGTGGAAATTACGCTATCATGGTGACTATGGATCGGTTGACCAAGGTGGCACATTTCTCCCCTATGAGGTCATCCTATATAGTGGCTTTAGTAGCCAGAGTCTTCATGTGAGATATTGTGAGACTACATGGTATTCCTTGCAGGATTATCTCATATCGAGATCCTATGTTCACTTCTACATTTTGGACTTCATTGTAGCATGATCTTTGTGCCCAACTAAATTTAAGTTCGGCGTACCATCCTGAGACCGATGGACAGATAGAGCGGGTTAATCAGGTGCTTGAGGATATGTTGAGGATGTATGTCATGGATAAATAGATTCATTGGGAGGACTATTTATATCTAGTTGAGTTTGCATATAATAATGGTTTTCACATCTCCATTGGCATGTCGCCTTTCCATGGTTTGTATGGTCGTCCTTGTCATACACCTTTGAGTTGGGATAGATTAGAGGACCATATTATTCTTGGTCCAGAGATGCTTCAAGACATGGAGCAACAGGTAGAGCATATTTATGAGCATTTGGCCACTGCACAGGATAGACAGAAGATGTATGCAGATGCTTACAAGGTGGATAGATAGTTTGCAGTTGGGGATAGAGTGTTCTTGAGAGTGCACTCATAGAAGAGTCTAATCTGTTATAGAAAGGGTTTGAATTTGGAACTTCATTTTTTTGGGCCGTTTGAGATCCTAGAGAGGATAGGACCAGTTGCTTATCGTCTTGCTTTTCCACCTATCCTATCTCGCATTCATGATGTTTTCCATGTTTATGTTCTTAGACGGTATATTCTAGATATTGTGCATGTTCTTGATTGGAATTCTTTACAGGTAGAAGATGAGCAGCTAACTTTGGAGCCCATTTGTATTCTTTAGCAGTGGGATTTGACCCTCATAGGTCGTGCCATCAAGAAGGTAAGGGTCCAATGGGACCCAAATGATAAGTCATCATCGACTTGGGAGGACGCATCGAGATTATGGGATTTATATCCCTTTTTGTTCATAGGCTTCTAGGAGTAAGCCTAATGCTAGGGGGTGGATGTGATACCCACCCATAGTTTTATTTTATTTTCTGATGTCGAACTCTTTTAGGCTATTATCTTAGTTGATTTGCCAAATTATTTTAGGCTATATTTCATGTGAGCATTTATTATTTCAGTGGATGGTGATTTTGAATCATGATGTTTATATGTTTATCATGTGTTGCGTAGATAGATAATGATATTACCATGATGTTGATATTTTATGTTGATGTTAGAACTATGATGTTACTTACCCCATACTTGCATGTGTATGGTTAGCATATGTGTTGATGTACTTGTTGGTATGTTTGATGTGGTAGAGGATGGAGACATAGTTACTTGCATTGCGAGATCCACATGTTTGACCGATCCCTGTTATTGTTTGCTATATTTATATTGGATGTACATGCTTATTCTTATGATGTCAGGTTTGCAAGTACAAGGCATCATCTTCCTTGAATTGGAAGGAGTGAGCATGCCCATACATTCATCTCAATGGTAAATAGGGGAGTTAACAGTCAAACCTGAAACCCTACCCTAAGCCTATTTGTCCTAAGATTGGACGAGTATGAGTTTGTCTACCTTACCCGAATTCATCTAGTTGATGTAAATTCATGGATCCCATCCTTGTATATGCTTGGATTTTATTTCAGTTGGTCTCAGTTGCGTGTATTGATATTTGCGTGTTGAAATTAAATAATAAATATATGATATTTAATTAATTAGAATTAATTAAATACCTATGTTTAATTGAGAGAATTAATTAAAGTTCAAATATTTAGATTTATTTATATATTTAATTTAAAATTAGGGTTATTTAAGTTTTTATTCTTTATTAAATAATTAAATATTTAATTGCATGGATAAACTTGTGCTTTAAATATTTAATCTATTTAATATAATATTTATTTAATTACTTGTGCATTGTAATTATTGAAATTAGAATTTGAATTCAAATGCAAATTGCTTTTAAAAGTCAAAGTGTGAGTTGCACAAATAAAAGATATTTTATTTAATTAATTAGGATTTTCTTTCAATTTTAGAAGTGGAGTTAATTGAGTTGAGTGGAGTGTTTATTTTCTGTGATTGCTTGAAAGGGGGAAAGTTGAATCTCTTTAGAGGGATTTTATTTTCATTTGAGATAACAGGTTTTGGAGAAGGTGGAAGGCATTTTTGGGAGGAGTTTTGTGATTTGAGTATTTTGGTGTTTTGAGCATTTTATGACATTGTTGTTGTGGGAAGCTTTGAAGAATTTTGGGAATCATTGTTCTGAAGCCTTCATGGTGCCAGATCTGCTGTCGGATTCAAATTTGGAGGACTTCAAAATTCTTCTTTTTGCAAAGGGCTTCGTGATCAAATCTGTGGTTGAATTTGAGGTAGGATTTGAAACCCTTGCTAATTTCTATTTTGTTGGAAAATGTGCTTCTTTGTGTTTGATAAAATCTCATTTCCATGTATTATGGATTGGTTGATGTTTTTATGGATTTGGGTATTAGAAAACCCTTAGATCTATTTTTTTTAGAAAAATCAAATATTTAGCATAGTAGGGTTATGGTGTCAAAATTTCATTAAAAAATACCCTATGGAAGGACGCTATTTTAGAAAAATCAATCTAGACTATAGTAGGACTATATTGTTAAAAAAAAATACTAGTAGAATTCCTCCTATTGTCAAATTAATTAAATAAACAAAATATCAACTTGTTGGAAAATACAGAGAGAAAAAAAATATAGTAAAAAAGAAAACACTAGGAAAAAACAAAAGATTGGATGAAAATGCTTTTCTTACTTTTTGCACGTTTTCTCGTAAAATGTATTATAAATAAATTTAAAAAAAAACAAAAAAATGAAAGCAAAAAAAGAAATTGTTATAAAAAAAATATAATTTTTTTATTATTAAAAAGTGGCTTTGGGGAGGTGGGTCCCAACCCCACCTACCCCTGTGACAAACTGGCCACCGCGATAGTCAACACTGTCGTGAGGCAGCACGAATGCCTTGGCAGCCAAGCTACTACGACAGTCTCGGGCTGCCTTGGCAGCTGAGCTGCCACGACAGTCACGGACTGCCGTAGGCAGCCGGGCCTACCGCTAGCTGTAAAGGTGGACGGGAGGGGGGCGCGCGGGGTCCGCTTCCCCTTCCCAAAATAAAATATGTTTGTTTTTAATATTTGTTTTGTTTTCTTTAAAATATTTAAAATTATTTTTAACTTTCATCAAATTAGTTTATTTAAATTTATTTAATTAGCTTATTTAAATTTATTTGAAATTAGTTTATTTAAAATTGATTTTTTTTAGAATTAGTTTAACTTGTATATTAATTAGTTTATGAAAATTATTAATAAACCCTTAAAAATAGTTTTAAACTAAATTGCTAGATGATTTTTTAAGTTTATTAATCAAATTTTTGGTATAATATAGTATATCAGTTAATTAATTGAGTAATTATACTAATAACATTTCAATTAGTATATATATGCGTATGAAATTTTGTTTTAAAGCATTATTCCTGTTTCCTTTTCATTTCTTACATAGTTTGACTTGATAAAATTATGTGCTTATCTTTAAAGGGGTAATTATTTTTGATTTTAAAAAACTATTAGGGATGAAAAGAAGAATCAATTGATTTGGTTGGTTTAATAATTCACTGAACTATAGTCTTCTAATGATTATTTCTTTATAAATGGAAGGTCGTTTATATCATTGTTAGATTAAATACATATTGGTTTACTGTTATTTCTGCATAATGTAATAATGCTTTCTTCCTTGAGTGGACTGTTTGCCATGAATTTTTAAATCTAGGAATTAGAGTGCCTTAGGAAGGATAGATAGGCTGGAGAATGAATCTTATTTATGTTTGATGATGTGATATGTGTGCATTGAATTATTACCCTAAACTGTCCATATGAGCCATATTGTTTATGTACTTTTTGAGAGTGTATATCTATATAATCATTCTGTTATTGTGTGGGAAACTGGATTGGGTGTATCTCTATTTGAACCTATGCTAGATCTATGTAGTATCTTTGAGCCTAGGGTAGGTTACCTAGTTGTTTAGTAGGGGGTGGCTTACAATAAGTGCTGGGGTCTGCAAGTGGCTACCATAATTGCTTATTTTAAGTAATCTTAATAAGTGAAAACATAATGTGTAATTGAGAGGTCTTAAAATGAATTAATAAGATGTGTTCTCCTCACCCATGCTTGAGCGCTATTATAGGCTAAGATGGAGGATGAGATGATGCTTTCTTCCTTGAGGGGTGTGCATCTGGCATAGTTAGTGGATTTATCTATTTGAGAGGTCATTGATACCATGTATGGTCAGTTGAGTGCCAAGGTTCAGAGAGACTATTAGGAAGAAACTTAAGGGTTAGACGTACATGATGACACCTTCCTATGCACAGTCTAGATTTCTTACATATGTTAGTTACCTCTGGATTAGTGACTCTTACCTTTTATTATGTGTAGTACACCTAGAGTTAGAGAGCTATCAGGATCCCCTTACTTAGTGGTTACTTCCTTCTTTGGTTTTAGATATCCAAGCAGGGTCTGTTGTTATCTCCTCAGCATGGTGGGGTGGACTTTTATAGTTCCACATAGACTTGTGGTAGTAATTCTTTACCATTTGAGATTTGACATCCTTGTTCCAGTGCTTGATGATACTTCCACAGTTGAGCTCTTTATGATTCTTCATTTGTGGTTATGTACTTATCATTCATTATTTTGTAATCTTGTATTAGCGTATCACATGTGATACCCAATCTAGATATTATATTATATTGTTAGAGTGATTACTACATACCCTGTGACATGTGTAGTGGATGTGAGTTTTTCTAGGTCTCATGGTTATCCATGAGGATTGTAATTATTGTTTGTAAGTTATATTTTTTACATCTATTAATATAGAATATTTTGTTATGGTTATTTAGTTGAGTTTTACTCTTACGTAATTCTACTTCATGGAACCCTTGAGTTTTGTAATCTATGTTTTTATATGTTTAGTGAGTAAATGGTAATTACTTCCGCATTAATGTATGTCTTATTGTGTAAACTTTAGAAAAAAAATTGTTCATCAAACTTAGTATTATGTTCTAGGTTAATCTCTCTTGGGTTCCCTAGCGAGGCGTTACAGTTAGTAATACTTATAAAAATGTAATTAATGTAGTAACAATCCATTAAATGCATCCTTATCAATTTTTGAATTGACTATCTGACTTGGTTACATATTCCTTCTGACTCGGTTGTATGATCTCTCAGAGCTCAATAACTAGTAACTTGGTGTAGTATATCCACTTAGTAACAAAATATGCTTGGTATAATTAGTTCTCAATTTCCTTTGCTTTACCAATTGCATAATGCTTTATGTCTTGACTGATTAGCTTGGTGACTATTACTGACTAGTCTCATATAAGACTTTCTCCATTCACCGATTGTTTTCTCCATGAACTATGACTTTTCCAAAACTAATGACAACAAAAATAACTTACACAACATATTTTTCTATTACAAATGGAAATAAGCAATAGTATATAAATGATATGTTAAACTAACTACCTCTTGCTTGATTAGATACCTTATGCACTCTTTGACTATTGGAATCAACACTTCATCAATCTGAACTTTAGAATCAGATATACACCTCTTTTCTCTTCACTGCATCACTTGGTAGCACTTCAACACTTTAAATTTCCAGCTCTTGTGTTATTCAAATTCATCCTTTAAATAGACTCTATTTTTTCCTCTTAATCTCTTTGATTAGGTTTTCCTTCAATTACTCACATCTGTTAGATCAATGTTTTGAATTGATTCAGTGAACTTGAAACTCGGTGAACCACTTGAGTATCACCTCAAAACTTGCACTTTTCTTGGAAGTAAAAGCTTCACTTTTTTCTCTTAATCTATACCATATATCTTTACCTTGAATTTTCCCATGCGTAGATCTTGTAACTAAATTCTTCATCCTTGGAATATTCCAAATCACTATGTCTCACCATTAAATACATTCTTATCCTTGTTTCTAACATCTATTCTTCTCGGAAACTAACTCTCAGTTCGGTGACTAACATGCACTTCTTGGTGCCTCAATGTCTCGATGTCTTGGCCGACTTTCACAACCCTTTACTGAAAGACTTCTTTCATCTTGGCAACTTAACAATTTAGTCTTACTGACTTGCCCAATCTACTTTGTGGACTTGATAAATTAGAAAACAATTATCTCAACATAAACTTATCATTTTTTGATCTTTATTAACTTGCCCAATTAAATCAACTCTGAAAGATATGGAAATTCAATATGAGCAAGAAATCAATTTTGACATCAATGAAAAAATAAAATCTGATCTAATCCTTTCAACAATATTGTATACCTCTTATCTCAGTCTTCATCATCATCTCCATCAGTTGAGTAACAATGAGTACCAAGTTAAAGATATGAATGTATATATTGAGCCTCTTATCGACAAGTTACTAAACTTATGGAATGTCGTCACTATGTATGATGTCTCTAGTCCAATAATAAAAAGAAAATTTCAATTCCATGCAATACTTGTATGGATAGTTCATGATCCTCCAAGCCTAACACATTTTTGTGGTATATCATAACATTCAACTACACTTTAAAAATATTTAATTTTATGAATTAGATATCATGCATGTTTTTAAATAATCTATTCATTATATATAATTATAAAAATTGACATATTTAATCAATTATATTTGATCTTGCAGGTGTTCAAATAAAGGGAAAATTTTCATGTCCATTTTGTGGTCCAAAGATGAAATCTTGTCATTCAAAAAGTTTAGGAAAGAAGGTGTTTGATGAGTATAGGCACTTCCTCCACAAAATTCATAAGTATCAAACTACTAAAAATGATATTTTCAATGGGAAAGAAGAGACTACATCAAAACCATGAAGAATGAAACCTCACTCATGGAAGTTGGAATATAATAAAATTAATCATCAAGGTTATATATGGGATTAAATTGTTTATCTATCATATATGATATGTTTGGAATTTATATTTTTATATTGTGTTTTGTTTACTCATGCTGTAATTATAATTTGTTTAACTTATATGCTTCATGAAGTTTTGGAATGCCTATGGAAAGTTGGGACTAGGAGGGGAGGGGTGAACCAGTACCACTAAAAAATTTATAACTAAAATTGCCTAAAAACCATATACTGTTGCTTGTTGTTTTTTGAGTTTAGAAATTTGAAATGAAAGTAATATAAAGCTTATAAAACATCAGATCAAAACAATAAAAAATAGAACTCATAACTCCATGATTTTGTTTACATAGAAATCCTTGGTTAGAGGAAAAAACTATGGTGAGGATGATACCCACAACCTTCACTAACTATAGTATAAAGGGTGCTTGATTAGAGCTTATAATGTTTAGCCATTTTGATAGCTTACCTGGTAAAGATTATAAAAAATACTTGTTAGGTCTACTTGGTTAGAGAATTTTAACAAAATATACACTTAGAGATGTACCCTATTAAATATTTTACAAATATAAGATCAGTTAAGATCTACCCAGTATTGGGATTTAAAGTTCTCAATACAATATTATCAATTACTCAATAATGTCTGTAAAAATGCATCAAATGAAAATATTGTTCAAACTGTATGTGCTCTGATATGTGTTACCCCAATCTCAATCTATAACACTACTCAGATCTGATTTGATGTAGCTGAATTTATGCTTGGTGCTCTCTTCTCTTCTTTCTGTTCTTCAAATAACTCCTTTAACTTTCACTAACAATATCAACCTCATCTCTGTATCATCATCATTCTGCTATGTAAATCATTCATTATATATAAGAGTTTATGCCTCTTAATCTTATGTGTTAGGTTTTTGTAAATCATTCTTAACTCTTAGATCTTCTTTTCCTCTTAGTGACCATGTCACTTTTACCTCGGTCCTTGTTCTTTTTATTGGTACTAGCAAAATTTATTTTTACCACTTGATATATGCCTTAGATCTTCACTTTGATTTATTTGAATCATAGATTATGTAACAAACTATTATAAATACTTGTATCAATGTAATTAATACTATGACAAAGCATTAAATGTGATCTTATCACGTTAGAGACTCGCTGTCTAACTCAGTTGAGTAACTCCTTCAAATCAGTTATAAGAACTTTAGTACTTAGTGATTATTCTCTTGGTGTCCTTTACATTCAATGTACTGTAACACTCAATAACTATAGACACTCGGTACTTGGTCTTTGACTCTTTGTACTTATATCGACTTCTCTCTTATGTATGACTTCACCGATTGGCTCGGTGTAACTTGCTGACTAGTCAAATTGATGGGGAGATCCAACTTCTAAGAGATTTCTTGCTCTAACTAAGTTGCTTTATTTGGTATTTCTAGGGTATTCTTCCCTACTCTATCTAGAGGAAAGCTCTATGATCCCCTATCTCCTTTAGAACTCTCCACTAACTCCAAACTCCCTTCAAGTCCTCCATTCAACTATGCACCCATAGGCTTATTTTAGCCAATTTATCTCCAATCTGACCTTGGAAATATAAATGAGATTCCTTACCATTCCTAGGTCACTTTAAACTATTTTTGACCCACTTTGATGGACCCCTCCATTAGGTTTTAAATGGGTTCTTAGTGTTCTTGTTTTGAGGCCTTGTAGCTGTTTTGGTCAATTAGGCCTCCTAGAATCTAGTTTTCTTGGATTTCTTCTCAAATCCCCTTAACAACCCTATGAATCAACTATGGATTATTTGTAGGTATAAACTAGGCTCTAGGTTTTTATAGGTTTTAGACCCCCCTGTCTGTACACTATATTTTCACCGACCCCCTATTTTTAAGGGTTTTAGGAGCATGTTCACTAGTCTGGTTTCTTTGTTTGCAATGGTTGCTCTAAGAAACTCCACCAATATTATCCTTGCATAAATTTATCAAGGACACACTCCTCCACATTCTCCCACCATTTATTGGTTCAATCCAATCTATTTGGAATCTTTCCATGCTACTATTTCACACAAGCCACTGTACTCGCCTAGGGCTTGTTGGAAAAAATAGCTCCCCTACATCCACAGACCCCAAAACACATATTTAAAATATCTACACTTTCTCCTACTTTATTCCAAGTGGCCATAGTTTTCCAACCATGGAAACTCAAGAGGGACACATATTTACAAGACTGGCCCAGAACAGACCAGCGAAATAGTAAAACCCAAAGAATTTACAAAATGTGCAAATAAAGTAACAATATACCAAACTAACTTCACAAATAACTTCTAAATGACTAAACACAATGTACCAATGCATTTATTCATGCCATTCAATCCATTAAGTGACTGGATTAAGGCTCTATTACAAAAACATAGTAAAAAACTTACTTCTTAATTCACAATGCGTACAATGCCACCTCCAACTGTCAGATTAGGGTTTCTTTGACTTTATATGTGCTATTCCCACATGTTTGGACCCTCATGTTGAGATTTTGGGCACCATTAAAGCCATTTCCTACTTTTTAGGAAATGTTGTGATGACAACTTTGCAAAGTTGCAAAGTTGTCATGAGCAACTTTTACATCTTTTACTCAAATGAGAAACTATAACTTCCAATGATAAAATTTGATTATAAACCACTTCATATGACCTTAAAACATTCAAAAACATCATAATCACAGGTGCCACTCCATTTTGGAGTTTTGGTCAAGCTTTGACCCCTTGGTTGACATTCTAGGACTTAAACCCCTAGATTATATTTGATCACATCAAACACTAAACCCTAATCACTCCTACCTCTAGACACACAAAAAAAACTTGGGACTTCATATTTAGTCCTTATTACCTTTGGTGGTTGGCCAACCAACCTACAAGCCAATTGTTTTTTAAAGATCTCTACAAGACCGTAAGGTGCTCCTGCACCATCCTCCCCATGCAACAATAAAATAAAGGTATCTTAGGTGTGATGAACTCCATGCTTATGCCATGATTCTTGAAGTATCCCTCTGCTATCCATGTAGCCTTTGACTCAGGTTGGTGTTCCCATTTCACCAAGTGTTCCATGTAGACTTTCTTCCTTGTCTTCTTCTTCACTCTTGAATCTAAAATCCTTTCCACTTGTGGCCTAGCTCTAACAGGTACTCTAAGCTCTTCCACATATTTAGTCACTTCTTTACTATACCCTCCTTCATCCATCTGTGATCCTTTGTATTGAATCAAGTCCTTCACATTGAAAATTTGGGAAATGGACATATCCTTTGGTAGATCTATCTTGTAGGAATTGGTACCATACTTAGCCAATACATTACAAGGACCAATCCTCTTCATCTATAGTTTTCTTGGTATTCCCTTATGTAGTCTATCCTTGTTTAAATATACCACCACCAAGTCTCCTACCTAAAATTTTAGGTCTCTCCTTCCTTCATCTTTATTAGCCTTAAACTTTTGATTGACTTCCATTAGAGTCTTCTTCACTTGCTCATGAACTTCTCTCATTGACTGTGCAAAGTCATCTACATGTCCAATTATTCCTTAATATTCTTTTAAGTCCCTGAGCTCCAATACACCCCTTGGATGTATACCATATACAATCTAAAATGGACTCTTACTAGTAGTCCTATTTGTGCTATCATTGTAGGAAAATTCCGCCCATGGGATGACTTTCTCCCATCCTTGCCCATACTCTTTTGTCAAACATCTTAGCAAGTTTCCAAGAACCCTATTTATTACCTCTGTCTGACCATTAGTTTGAGGATGATATGCAGAACTATGAGACAAATTAGATCCTAGTATTTTCCATAGGGTCTTCCAAAAGTGCCCCATAAACTTCACATCTTTGTTTGCAACTATACTCATTGGAAAGCCATGTATCCTTACTATCTCCTTGAAGAAAAGATGGGAAATGTGACTAGCATCATGTGTTGTTTTACATGGGATGAAATGACTCATCTTACTGAATCTGTCCACTACCACAAACACACTGTCCAAACTAGTTGGTGTCCTAGGTAGTCCCACTATGAAGTCCATACTTATGCACTCCCATGGTCCATTTGGGATGGGAAATGGCTGGTAAAGAATTGCATTTGATGATGTCCCCTTTTCCTTCTGACATACTCTACACTGCTCCACATATCTTCTTACATCTTTCTGCATTTTAGGCCACCAATAGTATCTCTCCACTAAGTCTAGGGTCTTGTTTAACCCAAAGTGTCCACTCAAACTTCCATTATTATTCTCTTGGATGAGGTTCTCCCTCATGGAACCCCTTGGAACACATAGTTTCTTCCCTCTAAACAATAATCCGTTATGTACGACATAGTCTGCAAACTCACTATAAAAGTGATTCTCAAAATCAGTACACACCTTGTAGATCTCTGAGAAATCTAAATCTCCTTCATAGAGGTCCTTGAATCCTTCAACCCCTGTACTCTGCAATTGTATCTCCTAGATTGTGAGAAATCTCCTACTAAGGGCATTGCTACCTTGTTAATTACCCCTTTCATGTGCTTGATGGTAAAAAAGTATGATTGTAAAAACTCCATCCATTTTATATGCCTCAAGCTAAGCTTCTCCTATGTATTTATGTAGCTTAAGGCCTGGTTATCAGTATATACTACAAATTAATTTGGAAAAAAATAGTGCCTCCACTTCTTAAGAGCTTGCACCAATGCATAAAGCTCTAGATCATAGGATGAGTACCTAGATTTTGCTTCATTAAGCCTTTCACTAAAGAAGGCTTCTGGTCTTCCTTCTTGACTTAGTACTACACCCATTGCTATGTTTCTAGTATCACATTCCACTATATATAACTTCTCAAATCTTGGTAAAACCAGTATTGTTTGGGTGGCTATCTATTTCTTCAATCTCTCAAATCCTTCATTAGCTCCACCCTTAATGGTATCTAGGATAGGTGCACAGATTTCACTGAATCTCCTAACAAACTTCCTATAGAATTGGGATAACCCATGGAAGCTTCTAACTTTAGTCCCTATCTTAGAAGTAGGCCAACTTAATATGGCTTCCACTTTTCTCTTATCCATCTTCAAGTCACCTTGGGATACTACAAATCCTAGGTAGACTAATTCTTGTTTCATAAACTCACTCTTTTCAAGATTTATGGTGAGTTTCTCTTCCTACAACCTCTTCAATACAAGTTCCAAGTGTTTCATATGCTCTTCCTTTGTTTTACTAAAAATGAGGATGTCATCTAGGTAGACTACTACAAATACCCCTATATAATCCTTCAAGACTTCATTCATGACCCTCATAAAAGAACTAGGTGCATTTGTAAGCCCAAATGGCATTACTAACCACTCATATAACCCCTCTGTGGTTTTAAAATCTGACTTCCACTCATCACCCTCTTTCATTCTAATCTGATAGTATCCACTTTTAAATCAATCTTTGAAAAGTACTTAGCACCCCCAAGCAATCCATTAAATCTTCTATTCTAGGAATAGGAAATCTATGTTTAATAGTTATCCTATTTATTTACCTAGATTCAATACAAATTCTCCAATTAGCTCCCTTCTTAGGAGCCAACACCACTGGGACAACACATGGGATAATGTTCTTCCTTATTAGGCTCTGGTCTAAAATCTCCTGCACTTGCCTTGCAATCTCTTTGTTCTGCTCTGGTGTCATCTTATATGCAGCCTTGTTAGGAAATGATGCCCCTAACACAAAGTCAATTTGATGAATGATCTCTCTCTTTGGAGGTAGTGTTGCTGGAGTTCCTTCACAAATTATGTCTTGGAACCATTCTAACAACTGCTTTACTTCTGCTAGCATATGTGATTGTTTAGGTGTCTCTTCCTCTCTTGGCTTTGCCAAAATTGCATAGCCAATTCCTTCTTCCTCCTTCATGTCCTTGAAGAATTATTTCCCACTCATTATTAGGGTGTTGTAGTCCATCTTCTCCATTGTTTCTTCCTCTATCAAAGATTGTATCTTATAAGTTACTCCATTCTTCTTGAATGAATACTTATTCTCCTTCCCATGGTGAGCTGCCTCCCTGTCATACTTCCATGGTTTTCCAAGTAGCAGATGCCATGCATCCATTGGTAATACATCACAAAGTATCCTATCTTGATACTTACCAATAGTGAATTCAACCCACACTTTTTCATTAACCAAGATATTATGTCCCTTATTCAACCAAGTTACCTTGTAAGGACACACATGGGGTATCTTAACCAAATTAAGCTTCTATACTACTTCCTCTGAGATCACATTGGCAGTAGATCTATAATCAATTATGACCCTACACACTTTACCAAGAATCCTACACTTGACCCTAAAAAGAGCCCTTCTCTGCATGTGTTCATCCCTTGTAGGTTCTTTGATTAGAATCCTCCTAAGCACGAGGTTCTCTCCCTTCTTTGAATCCAAACTAATCTCTGATTGTTTAGTCATGTCCTCTTCTTGCACATATGCAATCTTCTTCTCACCTTGTGAAGTTTTAGGCTTATCTAGACATCTATAAGCAGGGTGACCTAATTGGCCACAATAGTAACACTTCATTATAGAAAAATGTGAGCTCCTTCCAAACCCACCTGATCTGCCTCTTCCACCACTGTGAAATCCTCTACCTCTATTATGTCCTCCTCTATTATTGGTCTCTTGGTTTTGTTCAGCAACCCTGTAATATCCTTGGATTCTGGTGTCATTGTTCCTTCCACTAGAACCACCTTTATGTCCTCCTATAGAGTCTATACATCTTCCTCTTCCCCTAGAGTTGGAATCTTGTTTCTTTTTGAGTTTTTCTTCCACCTTGAGAGCCATTTGAAAACACCCATGGATAGAAGTTAAAGTGAAGAGGCTCAACTCTTCTTGTATGTTTCATCTAAGGCCATTGAGGTACCTGGAAACTTTTATGCTTTCCACTTCTTGCACTCTTGACCTAAGACATAGTTTTTGGAACTCTTCTATATAGGATGCCACATCTAGATGCTTTTATCTTAGATTATGTATTCTTTTGTGTAGTTGGATATCATAATCCTCTGGTAGGTAGTTCTCTTTCACATTAGCCACTATAGCCTTCCAAGTTGCTATTGGATTATTTCCTTTCCTTTCTCTTTCTTCTTACAAAAAATTCCACAAAGTTAGCCTTGATTTGGATATCTTCACCTTCTATGCCTCTATGATACCATCACATTCAAAATGGTTTTCCATACCCTTAATCCAATCCATAACCAACTGTGCATCCATCTTTCCAGAGAATACTAGAATTCCTTCTAGTGCCTTGCCACTTAATTACTTGAGGGCCTTGAGGAATGTTTCCTCAGGTAAAGGAGGGTCAGGCTCTAGTTCTACCTCTTCTTCAACTTGACTCTTTCCCTTATCTTTATCAACTCAATTTTTTCTTTCATCTTGTTTGCTACCTCTGCAACTTTTGCCAAATTTAGCTTCATTTCCTCCATAGCTTCTTCAAGAAGTTTATTCTTGAATTTTTTCTCTGACAAGTCCCTTGCCAATTCTACATTGGTCACCATGGTTCTTTCTTTAATGGAGTCACTTCTCTCTGACATACACTAACCACTTTCCAAGCCTTTCAATGGCTCTGATACCAATTTGATGGGGAGCTCCAAATTCTAAGAGCTTTCTTGCTCTAACTAAGACCCTTTATTTGGTCTTCCTAGGGTATTCTTCCCTACGCTATCTAGAGGAAAACTCTGTGATCCCCTATCTCCTTTAGAACTCTCCACCAACTTCAAACTCCCTTCAAGTCCTTCTCTGTTCAACTATGCACCCATAGGCTTATTTTAGCCAATTTCTCTCCAATCTGACGTTGGAAATAGAAATGGGATTCTTGACCATTCCTAGGTCACTTTCAACTTTTTTTGACCCACTTTTATGGATCCCTCCATTAGGTTTCAATCAGGTTCTTAGTGTTCTTTTTTTGAGGCCTTGTAGCCTTTTTGGTCAATTAGGCCTCCTAGAAACTAGTTTTCTTGGATTTCTTCTCAAATCCCCTTAAAAACCCTCTGAATCAACTATGGATTCTTTGTAGGTCCAACCTAGATTCTAGGATTTTCTAGGTTTTATACCCCCAACTTGTTCGTACACTGGATTTTCACCAAACCCCTATTTTTAATGGTTTTAGGAGCATGTTCACCAGTCTAGTTTCTTTCTCCGTAATGGTTTCTCTAATAAACTCCACCAATATTCTCCTTGCATATAGTTATCAAGGACACACTCCTCCACATTCTCCCACAATTTATTTGTTCAATTGAATCTATTTAGCATCTTTCTATGCTATTGTTCTACACAAGCCACTAACCATAATGCCACTGCACTCACTTAGGGCTTGTTGGAAAAATAGCTCTCCTGCATCCACAGACCTCAAAACACATATTTAAAATATCTACACTTTCTCCTAATTTATTCCAAGAGGCCATAGTTTTCCAACCATGAGAACTCAAGAGGGACACATATTTACAAGACTGGCCCAGAACAGACTAGGAAAATAGTAAAACCCAAAGAATTTACAAAATGCACAAAGAAAGTAACAATGTAACAAAATAACTCCACAAAAAACTTTTAAATGACTAAACACAATGTATCAATGCATTCATTCATGCCATTCAATCCATTAAGTGACTGGATCAAGGCTCTGTTACAAAAACACAGTAAAAAAATTGCTTCTCAGTTCACAATCTGTACAATGCCACCTCCAGCTGTCAAATTAGGGTTTATTTGACCTTATATATGCTATTACCACATGTTTGGATTTTCATTTTGGGATTTTGGGCACCATTAAATCCCTTTACTAAGTTTTAGGAAATGTTGTGATGACAACTTTGCAACGTTGCAAAGTTGTCATGAGCAACTTTTACATCTTTTACTCAAATGACAAACTATTACTTCCAATGGTCCAATTTGATTCTAAACCACTTCATATGACCTTAAAATAGTCAAAAACATCATAATCACAGGTGCCACTCCATTTTGGATTTTTGGTCAAGCTTTGACCCCTTGGTTGACTTACTAGGAATTAAACCCCTAGAACCTATTTGATCACATCAAACACTAAACCCTAATCACTCCTACCTCTAGAAACAAACAAAAAAAACTTGGGACTTCATATTTAGTCCTTATTACCTTTGGTGGTTGGAAAAACCAACCTACAAGACAAGATTGTTTTAAATATCTCTATAAGACCTTAAGGTGCTCCTGCACCACAAATATATGACTAACTCCTTTTATCGACTGGATCTTCTTGACTCTATGAATTTGACATAAACTAATGAAAAAAAAAATATTATAGAGATAACATGAAGGTCGTCAAGGTATTAAAGGTTGGCTTTCACAGGGCCTGAAAAGTTATCCCAGACAATTTAATAGGTTCCCCTAAATGAGAAACTACAAATTCTGCATTTGTCTAATACAATGCATATCAGAAGAATATAATAGAAATGTTATGGAAAATATTGGATGGAAGGCATGACAAACAAAAATTGTCAAAATTTGTAGTGACATTCCAGAAGCCAATCATGCAATGAAAAATGTCATTCAATTAAATAGAGATGGAGACCAATTAATATAAGAAACCTTCCTTGGTTATTAATGGAGCAATAAAACAATGCTATAAAAGAAGTGATACAAATTTTT
>MU225642.1:3661456-3688864 GCA_018584345.1 Thuja plicata
TATATATATATATATAGTGCATGTACTTTCAGTGTATTATGTTTACTAGTTTTGGAAAAATAATGAAAAGATCATTTTATAATTGTTGCAGTACGTTCTACCTCTATCTCTCCCAGACAACTTCAAAAAAAATGTCAAGAAAGTTATATAAATACATGAGGTAAGAAGCAAAATTTATTCAATTCATTATATAGATCTTATAATTTTTATTTGTTTTACTTTTTATGTAATATATTGTATATTTTTGTTAAATCTTATTGATATATTTACGCCTTGAATCACTTGTAGATTGAGGAAATCTAAATAAATCCTTAAATAAGATATAAATTATTGATAGAGAAAAATTCCCCATCTAATGTGTGAAATTCAAAAGTGTCTACCTTCGACATTTTTTAATTCACAAGAACACTACCTCATACACGAAGTTGAGGAGATTGAATTGTCTGGATCTATACACACAAGGTCAATGTAGATGGTTGAGAGGCACTTGAAATTTTTTAAGGCTTTGGTTAGATAAAGATCACATCCTAAGGATTCTATGGTGGAGGGATATATGGTATACTATACCATGGTGTACATTACTAAATATCTTCCTAAGTTTGCAGCAAAGATCCATGTAGATCGCATTTGGGATCCCAACTTGATTAACAAATTCAAAGAGGAGTACTTGATGGGGAAAGGTAGATTGAGGAAAGTGAGAGGTAATTATAATATGGTCATGAAGATTAATTAGAATACATTGTACATTTGGTTTTTATGTATATTGTGTTGGTTCCAAAATCAACAGTATTGGTTCCCAACTCAACAGATTGGAAAATTCTAAATGATTTTGCCAACTAACTAGTAATATATCAAGATGGCATTAGTGTCTTGAAATAGATTCAATTGTGTATTATTCGCAATTATCTTCAACTACTTATTTTGTTACTTTTAAATGATTTTAAATATTTTGTTGCTTTGAATATTATTGCTTTTATTCTTTTATGTTGTTCTATCTATTCCTAATGAAAGTAATAATTTATTTTGATTGAAGTTTTTATCCTTTATGTGTAAATTTTTAAAGGGTCACTTCTCCTCAAATCTTCATGTATGAATTTGAAAGAAAAATTTTAAACTTACCCCTTGGATAAATCTATCAATCATTCAATTCTATTAATTAAAGATAATTAAATACACAACATACCAACTAGTCTAACTGAGTTTAAATTCTCCTGAAAAGACCAATCAGACAAGAAATCAAGGACACCACTTCTCAAAAATGTCTTGATATTCAAATTAGTGGGAAATTAAATAAATTATTTGCACAAGAATTTAAAATGATAATTAATTGCTTGAATTAATTATCACAAAGAACTAACTTGATAAGAAAATAATCCACACCAAAATTGCAAAGAAATGAACTGTGTCTTTGTATTAATTCCAAAATTCTTGGTACATGGAGTTTTTTATAGCTTCCTTCTATTCTCTTGTATCTATTTTCTATATTCTATATAATATGGTCTCCCCTTCTGCACGGTTGTGGTTTCTCCTTTAAATAAAACTAGCACAAGTGAAAAACTTCAAACCATTTAGAATCCCACCTTTTCATAGCTAAAGAGACACCATAACAACCTTCAAACTAAGATATATCACGTTAAAAAAGTGAAAACATAATTATAAAAAAGGAAAATTATGATTGAAAAGAGGAAACAATGACCCTAAGATCCGATTCATTGTGTAATCCTTCACCGACTTTATTGTTTTCTTCAAATGATTCTTCTTTCCTCTGGGACCCCTTTCTGATAATTATAAACCCATTCTGAAATCTGAACATGAGTTGGTCATTGGTGATGGAGGATGTTCGACATGTTGAGAAAGTGATGTTTCCATTTCTTACTGGTCATAGCCTTGAATTTAATTAGAAACTTTGAGAATATATTTTCTAATACCACAACGATGTCCAGGAACATGTTGAAAATGTTGATGCTGAAATTTATCCTCTTTCAAACGAGATATGACTTTTGGAACCATGTCTTTATATTATATCTTTCATTCCTGTGGACTCTTGACATGGCCTTCTTTATCAAACAAATTAGGAATTGTCTAATGTTTAATGGTATGGAAGGAATATATTTTCTCCTTTATTCTCCCTTCCTCTTTCTCTATATATCCAATTTCTTTGATGACTACATTAATCATTTCCTCTATTTCCTTTATCTCTTTAGGTGCATCTTGATCTCTTTAAGTAACTTCACAAATATTGATCAAATCAAAATGAGAAGGCTTCCATCTCTGAAAAATCTCTTTTAATTGTGGTCTATGTTTGTCAAACGTTGCCAAAATGTCTAATAAAACCTAATACACTTTATATATTTCATCACATTTACTAATCACTAGACCAACATTGTGTGTAAATACTTGTTCCAAAGCATTTATCTTTATCTGGGAATTTCCTCTAAAATCATCTCATTTGTGCTTCTTAGTTGGCCATTTTCCTCTTCATATTATTTTATCTTTTCTTTTGACACTTCATCATGTTTATCAACATGTGTGGAAGGTGCATCTTTATGTATTAAATTTTTTTTTCTTTGGTCATTACCTTTCAATTATTTTATCTCCTTTTCAATCTTTCTCTTTCAAGGTATAATTCGTTGAAAACTTTATTCATTTCCATTTCCATGTTCTAAGTGTGCTCTAGTTTCTCTTGCATGTGTTTGACTTGATCTTTATTAAACATTTCCCTATGAATTAACTCTAAAGAAGATACCAAGGGATTACTATTCTCTATTGTTTGAACTATTTCCAGTCCATCATTTCCTTTCACAATGTCAAGAAGTTTGGGCTTATAAGGGCCCTTGAAACTCACTCACGTGGCCAAAGTGTCAGTCTTTGAGTTATACATTGATCCAACTATCTTTTCATTAGTATCAAATTCGGGAACAAATGTGGGGTCATCTTGTTTTCTATATTGGTCTAAAAGAAACAAATGTTGAAGGATATGTCTTGGAACAATCATCACGACACTCTTCTTTACCATCTCTCTAGCCTCCTCCGAGGTGCAATTTATCTCATTAGGATTAAGCTCCTTGAGTGTTTTCCAAGTGAATTCCTTGTTCTTTGACACTTACACTCCCATCAAATTTAATTGCTTCCTTTCTTCAAAACTTTTCACTTTCATCTATATCCAAAAATCCTTGAATTCCCGAGTTTCAATAAATTTTTCATCCTTAATAAAATATTTATAGTATATCTTCTCTTTCATCTATGAAATTAATAGGTTCCATTTCTTCCTGAAGTTGGGCATTATAACCATGAACTTCCTCTTTAAATATCAATGGAGAACTAGGCCTATCCACTTCTTCATTATTACCAAGTGCACTAAGTGCACTAGTGGCCTCTTCAATATCTCCTTCTCCTTGTGATTCATTATGGGGAACAATAGGTTCCACTTCTTCTTTATTTTTATTTTTAGGAGGGGAATTTGTTTCATCATCAGAATATGAGTCATGAATAATTAAATTATAATGCCTTTTAGGAGGAGAAGGCTTAACCTCTAGTGGATCATCACTTGTAGATTTTCCAAATATTTTTTCAAAATCTCTCAAACAAAATTCCATTATTATTATCTCATTGGTCTAATCATGGTGAAACTGTGGAAATCCCTTTTTTTGTCTTTCATCTTCTAACTTCTTGAATATGTTCCATTTTTCTATTTTTGCATGACATCTAAAGGATTGATACAATTTTAGGCAATATATTTAGTTATGTCTATTTTATGTTTAAATTCTTTGATGAAGGACTTAATGTGGGATTCAAGGTCATAGACCCTTTCCTTTTCATCTATAAAATTATATGCTTCCTTTAAATAAATTTGAACTTGTTCAATGGAATACAAACCAATAGAAAACCCTACGAATCTGACCACATGGTGCATGAAAGTTCCCTTTTTCCTTGTCCATTTACTTCCCTTTTGAACCACATCATCTGCCAAATAAAATCTATAAAATAAACTCTATCAAAAACAAAAAACTAGTAGTTTATGAGGTGCCTTCTTGCACCCATAAACTCTAATAAGAGTATGATTACTCTTATAAATACACTTAGAAAAATTATGGATGTAACCCTTCTCAGGCTTATGTTCCAATGGTCTCAACATAGCCCTTGTCTTAAGAGAAATCATTTCTATCTGCAACCCAAGTGCGCTCAATATCCACACAAAAAATGAGTCATAAAAGTCTTTTAATTAATATCTTTCCTGTTCTTATCCCACACCTTGCACCACAGCGGAGATGGGAGTCTGCTTCCTTGATCATCCACCATGGTCAATTTCATGGAATGTTTGAACATATTTCTATCTTGGAACAATATTAGATAGCACAACAGAGAATAATTTTTAAAAGTTCTACTAGTATTCCAGTGGACTAACTGGTTGTGTACAATCCTTTTAATCTCAGTAGAAATATCAAATACTAGGTTAAAATTGGGATTATAAATTATCATTGACATATACATCAAATATATTAGAATTTTAGATCTATGATCATCACCATAAACTAGCACCACCCATGAAATTTTTTCTAAAAGAAATCCATAAATTCTAGTGTAGGAAATGGAGCCTTACTAGTCACCATCATTGGTTTTTTATTATGTCCCCTCTTCTTGAAATAGGCTACTATATACGCTAAATATGGGCCTCTAACTTAGCCATACACTTTAACATTCTCATTGTTCATCAGTCACACACATAGATGAATATGGAGTTATTCATTCTGCATGCCTGGATGAGTCAACCTATTGCCTCCTATCTAGACAAGGCTTTGAGTAGGTCTCAAATTTCGAGGACCCAACAACCGAGACCAATCTAAGAATGAAGGATTTAATCTAGAAATGCAAGTGCAATGTCTAATCTAGAAATACGATTAAGCTTAGTATAGAAATGAACATGAGATATTAAGCTAGAAATGAATATGATATATTAATCTAGAAATGAGATTAGTCTAAGAATGCTTGAAAGAGGCTAAACTAGACATGATTAATCTAATAATGATATTAATCTAGAAATGTGAAAGCTAAGAACAATAAAAGCTTGAATGCATAAAACTAGTGAAAATGTAGCAGCGATTTGATGCTTCAACAATGAATTCTTCTTTTTTTTGAATGAGAACAAGAGAGTTCTTTTATAGGATGAGAGTCCAACTAGAATGACAAGTTTCTTTTGAGAGAAACAATTAACACCTCAAAATCCAGTTCAGAATAGCAAGTTTCCTTTGAGAGAAACAATCAACTGTTGTCTTTTTGAGTGAATGAAGCAGTTAACTGATTTGTTGCACTTTTGAATCTTAGTCCACTCAAAGTTTCCATTTTTGAAATAAAGTGAAGATTTTGGAGAGATTATTTGATTAAATAAATGAAATATGACCTCATAAATGCACTTTATCAATTATTTGAATAATTAAATTCAATTATTGTAATGAGGATATTTATTTAATAATCAAATATTATTTAATTCCTTTTTATGTATTTTGACTAAAAAAGGTGAATTTAATTTAATTAAAGTGCTAGGACTTTTTAATTAAATTAATTCGATCATTGGGTTTATTTAGCCAATTGTAATTGATATTTAGGAATTAGATATAGTATGTGATTAATGCAAAATTAGGATTTTCTTCATTTGACACTGAAGTCAAGTAGAGTCAGTCAAAAATCATAATTGCCTAGTACCATAGGACTTTGATGATTCAGAAGAATGGTAAATTCAACAAAATTGGTTGTGGTTGCAAGATGCCAATTTTGGGGTGTTACATTTTGCCCCTATTTGAATTGATGTGTGAGTAGTGCATTGATTCAAAGAATAGTCTGATATTTGAAGCACAGAAGAATAGTTGAAATTGATTTTGAAAATTGATGATGGTCTCAGAGTCATCCCTAGAATGGAGCTTGATTCTTTGGAATCTAGGTTAGATTTCCCCGACACCTAATAGATTATCACTTTTAAAAAGACTGTCCCCAGAACAAGGCTCAATCTTCAGGAGTTAGGGTTATATTTCCCCAATACCTCGTAGTGAGATTTCAAGAACAATCTTCAGAATGAAGCTTGACTCACAAGAATCTGGGTTAGATTTCCCAGATACCGAATAGATGAGATTTCAAGAATCATCTCTAGAATGAAGCTTGACTCTCAGGAATCCGGGTTGGATTTCCCAGACACCTAATCAATGAGATTTTGAGAATCATCTCCAGAATGAAGCTTGATCCTCAGGAATCTAGGTTAGAACACCCGGACACCTAATAGATTGAAATCAGATTAGATTGATTAAAATGGATTGAAAGTGATTCAATGATGTAATCATCCTGTCCCCTCGACAGCGAAATGGAATAATGACACACCATAATGGTGATTGAAAGTGATAAAATGTAGATAGAAGTTGAATTGAAAGTCAAGAATAAATCAGAATAGATTATAGAAGGATCTGGAAGATGTGAGAGAATGTTGATTGTAGATGATTTTGACAAGAAAGAAACGTCATAAAGTTGATTGCACAAGTGTCTGATTGCGTCGGTCCCAAAAATTTTAAAATGCAATTTTGAGCTATATAGGAGTGTTAGATTTCGATTTCAAACCAGAAAATGGATTCAGAGCGGTTGATTTAGCCACTTTTGAAGAATGAGAGCAAGGATCGAACACTTGGATAGTCGTGATGAATCCAAAATGCTGAATAAGAATCCCTCATCGTACAAATCTAGGAGAACACAATGAAGTGACCATCAAAATGCTGTGGAGATGCAATTCTAGAATGAAAGTATAATCCTATGATAATGAAAGTGCAATCCTATGCGAGATGCAATCCGTAGGATGTGGTTGTTGGACCCATTGAATAGTTTTCATCATAGAGAATTTTTGGAGCACCAGAGTCGATACAATCCTTACAAATGCCACTACAACCATAAGAATATGAATATGACTTTCATCAGATAAGATATGGGAAACTAATGTAAGCATCGAGGCACAAAAGCTAAGATGACCTGGACATTGTTTCCAGTTTGATATAGTAAGAGTACACCAGTAAACAAGAAGAGAAATAAAATTCAAGGAGATAATTTTGACCTCACCAACAAGCAGTAAACAAAGAAAAGATAAACAAAAATCAATGAAAATAGACAACATACAAATAGAAAATCAACATACTTTAGCCAGTTTCAAAGTTTTTGTATGTGTAGATGTATAGGGGTGTTGAAAAACACAGTTGTTCTTGTGAGTTCTTTGTGTTTGATAGCTATCGACAGATGTTTATGTTTGCGATATCCAGTGTTTGTTGAGAAACACAGATGTATCCAATGATAGTGTTAAGAAATACTGTTGATTATGGTGTTGAGAAACACCTGTTGATTGTGTCAGTAGTGAGTTGCCCTTCAGAATGACAAGATTACTGACAAAAAATGCAATTAGATTGGGGACCCATGCCCCTAAGCAACGAATGATGACTGAATTGACTCATGTTGCGAGGACAAGATTGATTTGGTTGCCCCCAGGCTTATGACCTTGGAGCAGTTCAAGTTAGGAGAGTTTGTAGTGGACCCAAAGCATCACAAAAGTAACTGAAAGCTATATAAAAGCTGAAGCAATAGATTGCCAAGATGAAGCATGGAGTACCACTCCAACTTCAACAGATTGATGCCAATTTGTAGATATACATCATGTGTGAAAATCTGATCAGTATGGTGACAGTAGATAGACACAGTGAGAATGATTGGTGACTGTCATGAGAGAGATTCTCAAGTAGAGAAATTTGAGTAATAGATAGGCATCAATAGGAAGATATAGTGAGAACCACTGGTGACTGATGTGAGAGAGATTCTCAAGTAGAGAAATTGTAGTAATAGCTAGACATCAGTAGACAGATGCAGTGAGAACCACTGGTGATTGATGCAAGAGAGATTCTCAAGTAGAGAAATCATAGTAATAGCTAGGCATCAAAAGGAAGACACAGTGATAACCACTGGTGATTGATGCGAGAGAGATTCCAAAAGGTAGTAGGACAGTGCCCCCTAGACTAGCAAGGTTGCCCCTAGAGTACGACTAGTTTCAATCCATGTAAGTTGGTATCTTGAAGGTAACTAAGAGCATGCGTATGAGCGAATGAAAGTAGGAAAGCAACTGTACAAAGCCAAGTGATGTTGCGATAGATATAGCATTGTGAAAGAAGAGGTGCTTGTTTACTAGGTTTTCACCTTCTTGGCATAAATTTTTTTTTTTGCTACCATGAGGCCTATTTGCCAGGTTTTCATTAGTGACACTTTTTTCTTTTTCAAATTTTTTGTATTTTTGAATTTTTTGATTTTTTTTTTATATTTTCTAATATAGAGTAGATCTCTTGAATAGGTATATATAGTTGCAAAACCATGGGAAATCTCATTAAATTAGAGCCAACATAAGCCATGTGTCCTCGTGACAAGGCATATAAAAGCTTATCCAGATGGATTTTGGGGGAAAAGAAGAAGACAACTATTCCCAGGACTGTCCTTTTCTTGTAAGACTAGAAGTATTTATGAATGAGAGACTTCATCCACCAGGTAGTACATTTCCATTTTTTTGAATTTTTCAGGACATTTTGCAATTTTTAGGATTTTTTCAAGACATTACTATGTACATGAGCATTCTAAAGATGTCTCATCTATAGAACCATTTCAAATGAAGGGAATTGATCAGCTCCTTGAGTTTCTCTCCTTCAATGGTGGAGAGTTGATAGGCGCCAGACCCAAACACTACAGTGACAACATACAGACTAAGCCAATTCAGTTCAAATTTTCCCTTTTGGACCTGATGTTGTTGATTCTTAGGGTTCTCCTTGAGAACAAGGTCACCCACTTGGAAGTCCCTTGGTCAAACCTTCTTTTTATAGCACTTAGACATCCTTTTCTGATATTCTCTAAGGTGATTGAATGCCACTTGCCAACATTCATCTAGAAGTTCCAGCTCTTGTAGCCGAGATATTCTGTTATCATCATTAGTGATAAGGCCTTTCAGAGAGATTCATAGAGTAGGAATCTCAATCTCAATAGGTAGCACAACATCCGCTCTATAAACCAAAGAAAATGGCATGGCCCCTATTGGTGTTTGTATACTTGTTCTATATGCCTAGAGAGCTAGATTAATCTGGAGATGCCAATCTCGTCCAGATTTGTGAACTGTGATGCAAGATTTTAAGGATCACTTTGTTTGATGCTTCTGCCTGGCCATTACCTTGAGGATAATATATAGAAGACCAGTACTGAGTGATTTTGAATTTAGAGCATAGCTCCATCAGATCCTTGTTCTTGAACTACCCCCATTATTAGTGATTATTAAAGAGGGTACACCATACCTGTAGATGATGTAATTGAGAATGAACATGGCCATAGATTTTCCATTTTCTATTGTGAGAGGTACTGCCTCTACCCACTTAGTGAAATTATCTATAGCTGTGATGATGAGCTTGTGTCCATTTGATGATGAAGGATGAATCTGACCCACCAAATCAAAGGCCCATTTCTGGAATGGCCAGAAAGTGATGAAAGGAATGAGCTCCTTGGCTGGAGCATGAATAAGATTTCCATGTAGTTGACACTGTTTTCAAGATTTAGCATATTTTATAGCTTCCTTTTCCATGTATGGCCAATAGTAACCAGCTCTAATAAGTTTACAGGCCAGTGTTAGACCGCTTGAGTGAGATCCACATATGCCTTCATGCACCTTGACTAACACATGCTTAGACTCATGGGGTTCTAAACACCTAAGAAGGGTACCATCTAGACCTCATCTATACAAGTTGTTAGCTATGAGGACATACTTTGAAGCACTGCAGATTAAGTGACATTTCTCATTCCGGGTGTAAGTATCTAAAACAATCTGGTCATGAAGGTAGGAGTATATATGATGGTGGTAGGATGAATCATGCCCAATGACAGAATAGATCATCCAAGAGTTAGGGGAGTCATAGGATGGGTAGTGTAATGTGTCCACTAGGAATTCATGCCGAGAGTCATTTTCAGACATATGTAGCATAGAAGTGATAGTAGCCATTACATCAGCTACTTTTTTGTCTACCCTTGGAATTTGTTGGAATGTGATATGTGCAAAGTATTTATGGAGGTCATCAACCATCCACTTGTAAGGCACTAGTTTGTCATCTTTTGTTTGATAAGTATCATTTACTTGATTGATGACCAGTTGTGAATCACTCAAGACTTTAAGTTCATCCACTCGCTACTCAATGGCAATCTTCATGCCATTGATCAGGGCTTCGTACTTGGTGATGTTTTTTGTAGAAGGAAACAATAGCTTGTATGCTTTGGGTAAAGAGTACCTTTGTGGCATGATGAACATTATCCCAACACCTGACCCCTATAGAGTGAATGATCCATCAAAGAACATATTCTAGGATTGATGTGTGAGAAGTAGTATATACTCGTCTAGAAATTCGATGCTCAATGGTTGATGATCAATGAGAGGTGCCTCTGCCAATTGATCTACAATAGCTTTCCCTTTGATGGTCATTCTTTTGTACATACTCAATATCAAACTCATTGAGTATCATGACCCATTTTTCTAGTCTACCTGTGAGGGTAGCTTTACTGAGTAATTATTTCAATGGATCAATTTTAGCAATGAGGCATGTAGTATGAGCAAGCATGTAGTGTCTCAGTTTTTGTGAAGCAAATTCCACTACTAGGCAAGCCTTCTCGATGACTGAATATTTTTGTTCGCATGAGACCAGTGTCCTACTGATGTAGTAGATAGATCTTTCCTTATTGTTCTAATCTTCTTGAGCTAACAGGAAACCCAATGATGTATCTGTAGCTGAGATGTAGAGGATGAGCGGCTTCCCTAGGATAGGGGGCATCAATATTGGTGGACTGACAAGATATTGCTTGATTTTTTTTATCCCTTTATCACATTCTTCATTCCATTTGTAGGTCACACCCTTGTGTAAATTATTAGTGAAGGGTTGTGACTTGTCAGCCACCTGGGAGATGAAATGCTAGATAGACTATAATTAGCCTTAGAGGCCTCTCATCTAACTAATGTTGCATGACGACAAAATTTCAATGATGGCTTGGAACTTTGGAGGATCTACTTTTGTGCCTTTGGTAGAGATGATATAACAAAGTATTTTTCTAGATGTTACCTCGAACATATATTTCTTTGGGTTAAGTTGTAGATTGAATTGTTCCATGTGATCCAGTATAGGACCTAGATCTACAAGGTGTGTTTTTCATTAAATGATCTTAGCTAGAGTGTCATCAAAATAGTATTACATAGTATTATGCATCATGTCATGGAAGATAGTGGTGACAGCCCTCTGATATGTAGCACCAATATTCTTGAGTCCAAAAGGCATGATGTTCTAGCAGAAAGTGCCCCATGCACATGTGAAAGTAGTTTTCTCTTGATCTTCAAGTACAATTTTTATCTGGTTGTAGCTAGAGAAACCATCCATTAGTGAGTACATTTGATAACCTATTGTCATGTCTATAATCATGTCAATGTTGGGCAATGAAAATTCATCTTTGGGAAATGCCTTGTTTAAGTCTCTAAAATCTGTGCAAACTCAGATGGATTTATCATGTTTAGATACTGGAACAATATTGGAAATCCACTCCGCATAGTTAATTTCTATAATGAATACATCCTTAAGAAGTTTTTCCAGTTCTTCTTTGACGAGTAATGCCATGTGTTGATGCATCTTCCAAAGGTTTTGTTTGATAGGCTTGATGCCTGGTGTAGTGGACAAGTGATGCATGATTAGATTAGGATCCAATCCTGGCATGTCAAAATATTTCCATGCAAAGTTGATATTTTTTCTCTGGAAGAAGGAAATGAATTCCTCTCTCTCTTCCTCAAATAATGATTGTGCCAAATGAATGATCCGAGGTTATACTTTTGTACCCAATTTTACTGGTTGAGTTGGTTCAATTAGCACAGATGACCATTCCTAAAAAATGAATTAGAAGCATATCAAGTATCCCATCCATGGGTGCCTCAGAGAGGCTTTCACCCTCATATACATCCTTTATTTTTACTTTTTTAGGCTTTGATATTGCCACAATGCGGTTTTCACCATCAGAGTGCCTATTCTTTCTTCTTTTAATTTTGTGACTGAGATACTTGATATTGGCCTTAGTCATGTTGACAATGTCTTCGTTGGTCGAGGATGTTACAGTTTCAACAATGTTAATGTAGCAGGAAAGATCATAGTCATTCTGGAACGTAAGGACTTCATTGGATGGAGAGGAGGAGTTCTATTCTATGAGCTCAGGATGGCAGAGTGGAAGAGAGGTGACAGGTTCTAGTGCATTCACGGTATAATCATCAAAAGAGTGGACTAGCAAGTCAAGACTTAAAGTGATCTCATCCAAAGGTGTAGTCAAATTCCTTTGACCCCTAGTGACCATAGTAGAAGAAAAGTTAACATTGATGGAATCAAACTCATTTTTCCTAACACTAGACCCTTCATCTATTTTGAGAGGGTTTTCATATGTATGCACAATATCTACATCTTTGTCAAAGGTGCCTTCTGAAAGACTGTCAAACTTGTATTCATGGGAGTCTATTTCATCATGAGTTTTCATATCAAGGATGTGAGTGAAATCTACTCTTTGCCCCCAGTTTGGATGATTTCTGGCTAAAACCAGTCTTGAAAATGTAGTGGCATGTATAATTCACCCTGATACCCAAGATCAACATTTTTCATTTCTCTCAATCGCTCATAAGTTAGTGAAGTGGTTTCATCTGAGTCACTGTCAGTCCCAACCGTACTGACATGTGGTATAAAATCATCTGACTTAGCAAAGAATGTGGAAATATCTAGAGGGAGAGGACAAGGGAAGGAATCCTCATCAGAGATGTCCTCTGAGTTTCCATTTGTAGACGTGCATTCAGGTTCCAGTTGGTGGTTCGGTTTTGGCATAAATTTGTTAATCCCTAAATGAAATAGGATTTTCTTGAAGCCTAGACCTATACTATCATGTGTTTGTCTACCAATAGCTTCAAGTGGTGAAATAAATACTTTATGGTTCATGCCTATACGTCCATTCCATTTATAGTAAAAATGCTTCATAATAGATATACCCTTTCCATACTGTCTAGGATCTATGTTAGAAGGTGGAGTGCTATGCTTGGATGTGTCCTCCCATTTATAGATCCAGGCTTTGATAGCCCTATTTTCATCTTCCTCCTCTAATGGTGTCCTGGCCTGTATAAAGGTTCCACCATATTTTGTTTGAGGGGGAGTTGTAGAAGGTTTATTGTCCTCATAAGGTCTCCCATAAGAATGTGTAGACAAAGGTAGAGATGTTAGTGTTAACATAGGCTCAATCTAATATCCCCCCATGCCAGTGTCCTTGAGTTTTAGAGTGTTTTCTATTTCCTTTAGCTTTGCCTCAAGGATCTCAGTAGACTCTCTATTGGTGGGAACAAATCTTTCGGCAGATTTAGTAAGCATGTTGCAATCATAGCTTGTATTAGCAGGCATGGTCACTTCGGATCCTTGGAATGAGAATTTTATGCATTGATGATAAGTTGAAGGAACCGCCTGCATTTCATGAATCCATGTTCTTCCCAATAGTATTTTGTATGATAGAGGAATGTTGAGCACCTGACAGATGACATCCCTTTCAACAGGTCCAACTTAGATAGGTAACACAACTAGCCCCTTATATTTATGCTCTTCTTCATCATATGCCTTAATGGTGATCTTTTTGTGCGCATCTATGCAGTCTTCACCATAGCCTAATTGAGTAAGGAAGCTAGTAGAGAAAATGTTAAGGCCAACACTGTTGTGTATAAGTACACAATGGATGCATTTTGGTCCAATTATGACCTTAATTTGTAAGTGGTTATTGTGTGGATGGCTCAAGGAATGATCATCTTCTTCAGAGAAAGACAAGTAATGGGGTGAGGTTAGGTGACCTACCATGGATTCAAACTGGTCTAGATCTAGATCTTTTGGAACATTTGCCTCAATGAGGGATTTTTGAAGAATCTCCTTGTGAGCAGGGCATATTTTTATTAGCTCAAAGATAGTAATCTGAGCATTAGTTTTCTGCAATTGGTATAGTATGCTGTAATTAGAAACATTAGATGAGGGGACCAATTTTGAATTCTTTTTGTTAGTGCCAACAACAACTTTATCTGTAGGTTTTTTTGGTGCTGAAGAAGAAGGCTCAGGGCCTTTGAGAACATTCTTTTCATGAGACTGAGTAATGGTGTTAGCACAAACTTGAGATTGTTCTTGGTCAGAAGAAGGGGACGCAGGTCCCCACACGAGGAAGGGAGTTTTGTGCTTGGGAGCATCTTCCCTTCCCTTGATGGTAAAAATGTTACAATACTCAACATCAACAGGTTCAACCATATTAATGACATTATCATTATTATTCTACGTGTAGTTGACCTTGGCATGAGCATTTTTATCCTTAGAGGATTCACCTTTCTCATGAGAAGGAAAGGGGTCTTTCAAGGCCTGGTGATCTGAGTTCTTTTTGAGACCTCCTACAACAATAACCTCATTGTCGATAAGGTCCTGGACCTTATGCCATAGTTGAATGTAGGTAGCCATTTTGTGACCCTTGTTTTAGTGGTAATCATAGTACACAGATTCATTCCACCAAGAGGGTCATGGTTGCAGATCAAATAGACGTGAGTTATCTAAAGGAGTGAGTAGTTAGTTTTCCAAGAGAGTCTTGTAAACTACATCGAGGGGTTCTCCTAGAGGAGTGAACTTACACTTGGGTCGAGGAGCCCAAGGTTTAGACCTAGAAAAGTGTGAAGGCAATTTAGTTTGTGCTGCAGCCTACTCAGTGGCTTTGGATTCCTATGTAATGGTAGTAAGATTGAATGCAGCCTTTGGAGGCTCTGGAGTCACATTTTTGACAAATCCATCATTCACAACATTCTGGTTCTTGTTGACAAATTTGGATTTGTCTTTTCCTGAGGATGAGGACCCTTGTTTATTATCCTTGTGTAGGGTCAGTTCTCCTTTCTTGACCATGAACATTTCAATTCTCATAGCTTGTTTGATCATGTCATCGAAGGTCAAAGGACCTTGTAGCTGTACTTGATACCCAAAATTGGGAAGAATATTATCTAAAAATATGTCAAGCTTTTCAGACTAGGGTATGTTATGAGAATATTTTGTATAAAGTTGTCTCCATCTCTGGAGAAATGTCAAGAAAGGTTCCCCATGGTTTTTCTTTAAGTTGAAAAGATCACAGATATTAACCGGATGCTAGATGTTGTGCAAGTAATGTTGCAAAAACAAGTTGGAAATCTCATCATAGGTCTTGATGCCAGTAGGTAGCCTAGAGAACCACTCCATAGCCGGCCCTATCAAACTATGTGGGAAAAGACACATGAGGTAAGTTTGATCATGTATAAAATCCATAGAGAGAGCACCAAACTCTCTTAGATGATCCTAAGGATCAGAGGTACCCAAGTATTTATCATACTTGGGAAGTTCAACTCCTTTAGGAAAAGGAGGCATGCACAAACTCTTATTAAATGGGAATGGACAAATGCTTTCCAGCGTGAACTGTGTGGTAGGTTTTTCTTTATCCTTCATGAGTTGGAGTTGTTATTGCATGCTTTGAACTTGTTTTTGTAACCTAGAGTTTTCAATTTATTCCTCTTGCATGACAAGAGTCTCTACATTATAGTTTGAGGGTAACTTGGCCCCTTGATTGGCTAGTTCGAGAAGATATTTCTATTTTTCTTCCTTTAGGAGAATCTCCATCATTTTACAAAATTTTTTATTGGCATGAGCATTTGCAATATCTGCCTGAGTTATTTCTATCTCTCATCATTAGAGGGTCTTGATAATGGAATTTACCCCTAGTTTTAGAGTGATCATTGTCTCTACTTTGCTCACCTGATTGATTTTGTTCTGCCATCTTGCTAGTATGCAAGTGTTCAATGTGCATAGAATTAATATGAGGAGGTTGAGTATCCTAAGGTGTTGTACCTATGAGAACCCTTGTTGTGTCAATAGCATTAGGTTCAGGAAATAACTCTTCAGAATTTTGATGTTCTTCAAACAACGGTTTTTGGACCCTACTGAAGTTTACTCAGAATGAACGTTTGATGTAAGGTAAAACAAAAGGAGAGGAAGATCAAGATGATCCCTCACTATATGTAGCTAATGAAGAGGAATGTAAAGATCCTCTACTACACTCTGACTGTGTGATAAGTTTGGCATGATCTCTTCCTTGGTGTTGAAGTCTACCTCATCTAGTGACACGTGAGGGGAATGCACTGCTACTTTGAGTTGTAACAGTCATAGAAAAATATTATACAAGGAGAGTAAAATAGGACAGTGCTTGGAACTATGTATCAAGATAAATGCACAAGAATGCCAAAAGGTGAAGTATACTTAACATAAGTCATCAAAGATAAGGCTAAAATAGTCAAGAGATGAGTATCTCATTGCAAGGTATGACAACACAGTAGAGTGAGTAAATAGATAAGAGACGAGACAAGTTCAATTGACAATCACATAATTCTCAACCCAAGACATCCAGTTGCAAACTGTGTACTGATAGGAAACAGATAGAAAGAACCCAAAGAGAAACCAAATTGAGAAGAGGAACAAAGGACAGACACCAAAAAAATTGCTGCTATGGAAAAGTGAGAGAGTCCCATGCAAACAAGTACTCTCTCACGTGAATATTCTTACAGGAGCACGTGAAGCTTTGCAGCCTACACAAAGAAATCTGAACTAGTGTGACATACTGGTAAGAAGGTAAGAGCAGATTAGTAGAACATTGCATGAAGATAGACATCAGCTCATGCAAAGATCTACATAGAGTGGTGCAAAGAAGCAGAATGTCGCACGAAACTTCCCAAAAAAGAAAGTGAATTTTCACAGAAACAGACAGTTGAGATTATTTTTGATTGACAAGATTTGATTCGAGACACAGTTAGGATTATTCTCTGATAGAGTATTCAATTTGTAGATTGTTTGAGACCATTTTCAGATTGATAAATTTGATTTTGGATGCTTAAGCAATTGTGACACAAGTAGTAGTCAAAAATAGTTCAGCTGAGGATAAAGCAACTTAGAAGAACAAGGGAGTATTGACAAGTTTCAACATGTTGAACATTTGAGGACTTGAAAAAAAACACACTTATCCTTAAAATGGTAGAGAAGACAAAATATTTTCCTCACAGCTTATGCGCATGTGTGCACCTCACACAAAAATGTCACCCCCAAGAGGGCGCCCATGTTTTTGGTCTTTCCAAGGACTCAATAATATATGCTCAAAGGATACCCTTAAAGAAGGGGCTAGTGTCATATACCACCTTCAAATGTCCAGGTGCATGCCTATGGTGAGAATCTATGGGAGAGAATCATCCCCCTCCCTGTGCAAAGATTATGTCCCCTTTCAGAGATGAACCATGTAAGAAACTAGTTACAAATGGTGTTTAGTAGGCTTCCATTAACATTAAACTTTGGTGGCCTTGCAAGAGAGGTTGAGACATATAGCTACATCGACACCTGAAAGTGTATACCCTTCAAAAGCAAGGCTAGGAGTGGAATCGCTCAGTACAACAGACAAGGCTTCCTCAAGATGTTCAACATCAAGAATCAAGAGGAAGAAATAACATGGCTTTGGAGTCTTTTTCTCAACAAAGCAACTTTATTATAGTGGGGTGGAATCACCGACGAAAGGTGTGTACCCACTTAGGTCATTCCTGGAGGTTCAAATTCCAACAGGCTCTCTAAAGGTGACTCAGACTTGGCTTGGCTTCAAGGGTCTAAGTTTCTGATTCTCCCCAAAGGGGAAAATAGCATACTCCTCTACCTCTACACCTTACCCAAACATGCAAGACATATTCATCACCGAGATAACTCCTCTTTCAACAAATCCAAAAGCTTCTAGGTTTTTGATTCTCTCAAAGAGAGAAGGGAATACTCCCCTCACTAATGGACATGCTAATTGATTTGTTACCTTTCCTTGCTTCCCTAAGTATCAATCCCTTATCAGTGTCTAGGTCTTAGATTGATTCATGGGCATCACTTCCATGTAATGAAGAGCCTAATACCCTATTCTGTTATCAAGATCCTTAAGAAATTTTAACAAGGCCCTAGTTAGACTATGTATAGAGAGCATGAAAACAAGCACAATGTTTATGTAGGTTTGAAGTTCTTTGACAAGCGTTCTCTGACATGCGTCCTGCAGTCAAACAGTTAGTAAGTTTGCATGTTTGAAGGAGCCTTCGACATCTCATCCTATAGACCACTAGTTAAACTGTATCAAAAAAATAAATCAGGAAATCACAGAAAACCAAAAATAACAGATATCAATGGTCAAAAATAGAAATGTAAACAAAACAAAAAATTAAGATCTCTAGTGTCAAAGTTTGCACGACAAACTAGAATAGTTCATGTGAAGAACTACGAAGAATCACGCAAAGAACTACAAAGTTCACGCGGTTCACTATGAAATTTTGCGCAAGATTTCACAACAAAGACGTATGGACAGAAAATGGAATTGAAAGAAAAAGTTGATAATGAGGCCAGAATTGAAAATTAACCTTGTGGTTGTGGGTTTGAGCCCCACGGTGGGTGCCATAAATGTATACACTAAATATGGGCCTCTAACTTAGCCATACACTTCAATATGCTCATTGTTCATCAGTCACACACAGAGATGAATATGGAGTTATTCATTCTACATGCCTGGATGATTCGACCTGTTACCTCCTATCTAGACAGGGTTCTGAGTAGCTTTCAGATTTCGAGGACCCAAAAACTGAGATCAATATAATAATAGAGGATTTAGTCTAGAAATTCAAGTGTAGTGTCTAATCTAGAAATGAGATTAAGCTTAGTCTAGAAATGAATATGAGATATTAAGCTAGAAATGAATATGATATATTAATCTAGAAATGAGATTAATATAAGAATGCTTGAAAGAAGCTAAACTAGACATGATTAATCTAATAATGATATTAATCTAGAAATGTGAAAGCTAAGAACAATAAAAGCTTGAATGCATAAAACTAGTGAAAATGCAGCAGCGATTCGATGATTCAACAATGAATTCTCCTTTTTTTGAACGAGAACAAGAGAGTTCTTTTATTTGATGAGAGTCCATCTAGAATGACAAGTTTCCTTTGAGAGAAACAGTTAACACCTCAAAATCTAGTTCAGAATAGCAAGTTTCCTTTGAGAGAAACAATCAACTTTTGTCTTTTTGAGTGAATGAAGCAGTTAACTGATTTGTTGCACTTTTGAATCTCAGTCAACTCCAAGTTTCCATTTATGAACTGAAGTGAAGATTTTGGAAAGATTATTTGATTAAATAAATGAAATATGACCTCATAAATGCACTTTATCAATTATTTGAATAATTAAATTCAATTATTGAAATGAGGATATTTATTTAATAATCAAATATTATTTAATTCCTTTTTATGAATTTTGACTAAAAAGGGTGAATTTAATTTAATTTAATTAAAGTGCTAGTACTTTTTAATTAAATTAATTCAATCATAGGGTTTATTTAGCCAATTGTAATTGATATTTAGGAATTAGATATAGTATGTGATTAATGCATATTTAGGATTTTCTGCATTTGACACTTAATTCAAGTAGAGTTAGTCAGAACTCAGAATTGCCTAGTACCATAGGAATTTGATGAATCAAAAGAATGATAAATACAAAAAAATTGGTTGTGGTTGCAAGATGCCAATTTTGGGGTGTCACAGCTACCTCCCATAGCCCCATGCTCTTTATCGTCCTTTCATAGTCCACTAGGTACCCCTCTCTGTCAATCTTGGTAAGTTCTTTCTTGTTAAAACCAAAAAATTCAGTGATACATGATTTAGTAACAATAAGAATTGGGTTTCCATCTACCCCTCTGACCGTTCTAGCTTCTTGTTTGTGTTTACAGGCCAACTTATCAATAAGCTCAACATCTACGAACACATTTGGCACAATAGAATTTTCTAGGTCAAGCTTCCAGGGATTAGACCTAGGTAATTTCTCATCCCTATTATTGTAGAAATACTAAAATAGAGACCTACCGATATGTGGTATATTAGAATCTTTACATTTAGACCATAAATCATGGAAAATGACCTTCATTTCAGTATCAACAGACTAGGAAACACATCTAGGAGGGATTTTCTAAAGGGACTTTTTGTACCTCACCCTTTTCTTCCTCTTTAACCTTTCTCTTAGGAACTTTAGAAAATAAAATTTGATTTGCAAGTAGAAAGGTTAACTTACCGATTTCTTCCAAGAGTTCTGTAATTCGCGGTGAACATCTTCTCACCACTTCTCTTTCATTTCAGCAAATCCTTTAAGTTTTATTATCACTTGTGTTGTTTTAATTCACACTCTAGCTCTTTTAATTATGATATCATAAGCATTTAATTCCCATCACACTTGGATATGTGTGTTCTGTCACTCCAGATAAATGATGACAAACTCATTTTAGTACCTCTTTTTCTACATTGCAAATGTCTTTTATTTATATCTGCAAAAATGATGACCATTTCACCAATTCACAAGTTTTAAATATGCTCTTTGCAAAATGATGATGACTTTGTTCATTTCACAACCTTTAATTTCTATCCTTTATGAAATAATTATGGTTCTCCATTTCAGAACTCTTGTTTTATGTCTTTGTGAAACAACGATGGTTCTCTATTTTGCAACCCTTGTTTTTTGTCCTTGCAAAATAGCGATGGATTCACTATTTTGCAACCCTTGTTTTCTATTTGCAAAACAAAAAAAAAATTGTATGAACCATTTTTATATGTGCCTCTCTTGGTTTTTTTTAAATGGATCATGGAAGTTTTTTTAAGGTATTTCCTCTCTATTTTATGAGGTATTTTTCTATACCTTTCAATCTGATATTAGAATAAATATTCCTGACAACATTCACATTATAATGTATGCAAATATTCTGGGTGAAGATAGGCATTCTATTTGGACTACTATTATGATGAAACTTCATAAGAAAACTTCAGCAACTTTAAAAAAGCTTGGTGATGACTAACATGGCTCACTAGTAAAATGCCTTATAGTTCACATATACGGTCAAAATTATGAGGTTCTAACAAACATATTGGAAATTTCTCAAAGTATCCCAATTTTTATTCTCAAACTCTCCAATTGATCATTGGTAGTTGGATGTTAGGTTTTTAGGTACATCAATTCTAAATTAAGGTCGTATCCATGGTAATTAACTAATTATACACCCTTTTTTTATTTCAATTTTTTTGATACAGTTGGTCGAGAGTGGGATGTACTACATTTGTACATCACAAATAATATTGATTGGATTTTGGTATGGATTGAATGATGTCAACAATCTGGTTGTGCATTAACATGGGAACGTGTGGCTTCATTGGTTAAAGAAGCTCATCATAATGGAGAATCTAATGTTACACCAAGGGAAATTGATTTAGCACATTGTTTAAGAGATAAATAGGTATCTATAAATATATTAATAACCCATATTATTTAATTATTTTGAATTATACTAATGTGTGTATATATATGTGTGTATATATATATATATATATATGTTGATTTTTATTTCTTTGCATACATTCAACCAAGAATAAATATGTTTATGAGATGACGATGCAATAATTTTTACACGTTTGACATATTTTAGGTGAAACATCACAAGGCTATGTGGTGCAATAGTCATAAATTTCAAATAAAAAATTTGGATGACACGAAGAAAACTTGTGATTCTAGGATAACTATAGTCTTTCAGGTGACTAATGTTTCATCTAGAAGCAACATACATCCAGAAGTCTCAAAAAATTGATACTATGGGATTTTGGATGATATACTTGAGTGTGACTTTAAGTCCTTCAAATGAGTTTTTTTCTTCGTCCGATGGTAGAAGTGATGATTGAATGAAACTTATCTGAAGAGAATTGTTATTGAACATGATAATAGATTTACCATGGTTAATACAAGTTTGATAGAGTGAGATGGAAATGAGCCCTATGTTCTTCCAAGCCAATATGAGAAGGTATTTTACTCAAAGGTTCTAGGTAATTTGAGTTGGTCATTTGTTGTTAGACATGATCCAAGAGGAAGAATATTAAAGTATAATGTGGTGGAATACAAAGATAATGAAGAACTAGAAGATGATGTAGATGATTATTAGGATCAACAATTAGTTGATGATGTGCCTAACGAAGATGTTGAAGAAGAGGAACTAGATCATGATGATGTAGGAGTTAATGTTTATGAAGATGATGTCCATGTGGATGATAAAATTATCAAAACTCATATCAGTGATGATGATGATGATGATGATGATGATATGAAAAATCCTTACAATGTCAAATTTGGATTGGATGATAAAGACACAAAGTTGTATGAAGAAGAAGACCAATGACATTCAAATGTATGAGTTATGTGATTATATTATCTATTTTATATTGATTTCTTGATAGAATTATATTTGACTTATATGGTTACATAATTAATTCATGATGTTTTTAATTTTTATCCCATTAAATAATTAAATCATGATGTTTTTATTTTTTATACCATTACATAATTAATTCATGTTGTACCTTTTAATGTTGTTAATTCATGATGTTACAACTATTGTAGCTCTCCTAGAATTTTCTATATGATCAAATCCCAATTACTCTAAGACTATTTATGATTAGATATTATTTGATCATATCTTTGGTTATTTCATTCGCAAAAAGAATTGGTGTTTCCTCATGTTGACCCTCCATAGTGACATATGAATTGGGCCAAAGTTGAATTTTTTTCAATTTGTTCATGTATGGAGTGAAACTTGACATGGTTAGCCTAGATGCATGTGTTGATAATATGGGAGGGTTTTGAGACTCAAACATGAGTTCATTCTATATAAAGGCATCTTGTCCTTCCTAATAATACAAGTTTCCTTATTATTCGTCTCTTTAATATATTGTTCTTAAAATTTATTTTGATAATGGTTTCAAACGATGAGGTTCTCTGAACCTCACCTTGGATCTATTACATATCATTTTGTGAATTTTTATTAGAAATGAATATTTAGAGGATCTTTAAAAAGATCAATGAATATAAAGATGATAATAGGAATCTCAAAAAGTGATTATATTTTTTTTATGGAACCTAAACCACACACTTTTTCACTCTAATGCTAAAACCAAGACAAATTAACCCCTAACACCTATTCGTGGAAGAAGAAGATACCGAAGAACTAGAATATGATGACTAGGATCAATAGTTAGTTGATGATGTGCCTGATGAAGATGTCAAAGAAGAGGAACTAGACCATGATGATGTAGGAGTTAATGTTCATGAAGATGATATCTGTGTGGATGATGACATTATAAAAACTTATAACAATGACAATGATGATGATATGACCAATCCTTACAATGTTGAATATTGATTGGATAATACAGATGTAGAGTTGGATGATGAAGAAGATCAATTAAATTCAAATGTATGAGTTATGTGATTATATTATCTATTTGATATTGATTTCTTGATAGAATTATATTTGACTAATATGGTTACAAAATTAATTTATGATGTGCTTTTTAATGTTGTTAATTCATGATGTTATAACTATTGTAGCTCACCTAGAATTTTCCATATGATCAAATCCTAATTACTCTATGCCTATTTATGATTATATGTTATTTGATCATATTTTTTTTATTTTATTCCCTAAAAAAATTGTGTTTTCTCATGTTGATCCCGCATAGTGACATGTGAATGGGGCCAACGTTAATTTTTTCAAGTGCACATATGGAATGAAACTTGACATGGTTATCCTAGATGCATGCATTGATGATATGTGAAAGTTTCAAGACTCAAACATGAGGTCATGATATATAAAGGCACATCATCCTTCCTAATAATACAATCTTCCTTGTTATTCATCTCTTTCATTTATTTTTCTTATCATTTTTTTTGGTTAATGGTTTCAAAAGACGAGGCTCTTTGAGCCTCACTTTGAATCTATTACACATTAATTTGTGCATTTTCATTAGAAATGATTATTTAGATGATCTTTAAAAAGCTCAATGACTATAAAGATGATAATAGGAAGCTAAAAAAATGAGTATATTTTTTTTATGGAACCTAAACCACAAGTTTTGTCACTCTAATACTAAAACCAAGTCAAATTAACCCCTAACACCTATTCATGGAAGGAGAAGATATCAAAGAACTAGAAGATGATGTAGATGATTACCAGGATCAACAGTTAGTGGATGATGTGCCTGACAAAGATATCAAAGAAGAGGAACTAGATCTTCATGATGTAGGAGTTAATGTTCATGTAGATGATATTCGTGTGTATGATGATATTATTAAAATTGATAACAATGACGATGATGATGATATGACCAATCCATACAATGTTGAATCTAGATTGGATGATATAGACACAAAGTTGGATTAAGAATATCAATGACATTCAAATTAATGATTTATGTGATTATATTATCTATTTGATATTGATTTCATCATACAATTATAGTTGACTTATATGGTTACATAATTAATTCATAATGTTTTTAATTTTAATGCCATAACATAATTAATTCATGATGTACTTTCTAATGTTGTTAATTCATGATGTTGCTGTTGGAAATATATTACATGCAAGGTGACTGAGACGGGGGGGGGGGGGGGGGGGGTGAATCAGGAACCAATAAAACTTAATCTTTTTTATTCACAATTAGATTATCTAATCTGATTGCATGCATAGAAAAGAAATAATCATTCATAACACATAACACAGTATTTGGTTACCCAAAAACCTTCCAAATAGAAAGTAAAATTGGGGTGGAGATGATAACCACAAGATTTAGTACTGTAGTATAAATTTAGCATGTTAGAGCTTACATTGACCACTTTTGATGGTCTGCCCTGTTAGGAGCAATAAGGACTATTAAGTCTACCTTGTTAAAGGATTTGATACAATACAATAAGTATGTAACTCTTTTAAAAGATTTATAAAAGACTATTAGGTCCACCTGGTTAGAGGATTTTGCTGATCCACCTGTTAGAATGAACCAGTAGATGATCTACTTATGTAGCTCTAGTTTGCTGAATGAGATCCTTATGAATATAACTAATCACCTGAATGTGATGGATGAGTCTCTACTGTACCTTTATACTTTTGCAATCTTCTAATAAATATGCCACTTCATATTCATATATATACTTATTTTCATACGCTTTTGGATAAATAAAGTATCTTACATATATATCTTATCCAAAACAAATAAATTCATAAGTCAGCTTCCATTAGACATTATGATATCAAACAATATATACAAAGTCGGCCCAATACTGTCACTCAGGTCCAGAAGTCTACTCAGGTGATAAAATGATACTCAGGCAATATACTGATCACTTGGGTCACACTTATCACTCAGGCAATTCTGGTCACTCAGGAAATACTAATTACTCAGGCAATATTGATCACTCAGGAAATACTGATCACTCAAGCAATACTGATCACTCAGGTGATGCTGGTCACTCAGGCAATACTGATCACTTAGGCAATACTGAATGACTAAGTGTTTTGACACTAATTGACAACATGTCTTTCCATAAGGTCTAAAATCTCCCCCTTTGGCATTAGTGAAACAAATTTATCATTTAACTCTGAATCTGATAGGTCAAAACTCCCCCTTACCATCTGTTCAGGTTTTGACACCTTCTCTGCTGCTCGGGTCCAACTGACTCTATTTTTTTTTCAAAACTATTTATGTAATGTATATATTCTTCTCTACTCAACTATACATGTATTTACTCAATGTATATACAATGACCTTTCCCCCTTGTTTTTGACAAAAATTCCAAAAGATATAACTACAAGGTTATTCCAAAGTAGGATAGGAAATCACAACGTAACTTCAAAATTTGAGATAGAGTGTTGTCCCAATTGTCCTGTAGCACCTTCATGATGTGCAATTCTATCTGTAGCTTGGCTGACAACTCTATCATAAGTTCTACAACTGAGAAATTATTGTCATGAATGAGTGTCTTGGCATGTGTGATGTGTTTTTGCATGGCATCCATGTGTGGTAGGAGTTGGCTCTAGATGGTTGTAAGAGACTCTCTAGTCCTTGCTTCTTCTCTCAGTAACTCAGATTGTAGATTAGTTAGATATTTGATCTTCCAAAAGTGTGCCGAGCTTGTGCTTGGATCAAGTACCAACTACTTTGCACTTTCCTTCAGATCTGCATCAATATTTACTAACTTATTCTTTATCTCCATAGTAAAGTTAGAAGTATCTCAGCTTTACAAATAATGCTACTACATTGATCACAGTGGTTTCTAGAGTGCTAATAACATTGGTTAGTTGTACTTGGTCAATTGCAATCTTCTTTGCAACATTCTCTAGAACCTTGTTTTCAAACATTCTTTCTGCTTTCTCGAGTAGTTTCTCTTGACCATTCATGCCGTTATTGAACTTGTGGACTATGTCAAAAAGTTAGTCCATACTAGAGTCACTCTTATTGAATTCAATCTATAGTGCATATTTGAATATGCCTTTTACATCTTCAAGCACTTTCTTCCTCTTTTTCTCTTCTCAAAACTTCTTTTGGATTTCTCTTTTCTTCCATAGCTCTCCAAGTATATCTATTTGCTCTATTGTTAAGATGGATTGATCCCAATCTAGAAACAAAATGTCTTCTTCCAGATCAATCTCATTAGTATTCACTTCCTTATCCTTACCTTTGATCTTGGGATTAGGTGAAGGAAAAATTTCCTTACCTTTTCCATCCTCATCTTGTACCTCAGTATTCAATTGAATTAGGTCATTGACCTTTACTGTACCAATTGTTGAATCAAGGTTAACTGAAGAATCAATACTGGCTAAAGAAACATTTACCTTGTCCATCTATGACTCAGTTATGCTTGGCCCAGTAGTAGGTGGAGCCTATTTCTCAGTTCCCACTAGTTTAGATGTTGATTCTGTAACCCTTTCTCGGAGACAATATGTTCTAGATAGGTGATTGGGGCAATGATGCCATCACTTCTACTACAATTTGCTTAGGATTAGACTCTTCAATTGTCTATACCTCAGGTAATGTATCATCATTGGTATGTTCAAGAGGTACTTCTACCTTATCATCTCCTTTTACTTCAAATATAGATTTACACACTGTTGTGGCTGTAGGAATTGCAAACATGCAAATCCACAGACCCCGAATACACCTGCATGCAAGATCCTGATACAAAGTAGAAGCAAGAAATGAAAAAGCTGAAGAACTCAGAAGTTTCTCAGAAAGAGAGAGAGAAATTATAATCTAAATTAATGAAGAGAATTACAAAGTTCGACCTTAAAAAGGTGAACAAACCCTAAAACCTAAAAGCTAGGATGCGCAATATAATTAATATAAAGTATTAATTATATGCACTTAAG
>MU225642.1:3692058-3763285 GCA_018584345.1 Thuja plicata
TTAAAAAGGTGAACAAACCCTAAAACCTAAAAGCTAGGATGCGCAATATAATTAATATAAAGTATTAATTATATGCACTTAAGTGAAAGCATAAGCCGAAAAAGAGTAAACTGATTACTCTAACAGTGGCATGCTGCACTACATCTTCTATCTTTTTGTTCAGTATCTGGAAAGTCCTGAATCTGGGAGTATGATTGTTCTCATATTTACTCATGGCCTCTTTAACCTCTTTTTTTTTCATAGCATGCATGAATTGCCTCAATGTTTGTTCCCTTATGTCCTTTTTAGTTCAGACTACATTGTACCATGGAATAGATACTGGTTTGAACAAATCTTTAGTCTTATAGTTCTTCAACTCGGAGGGGTCATACTTCCATTTAGCCATTTTATCAACAACTGCTTCCTCAATCTTCTTCTATTCCTCCTTAGTTCTTGAAGCATGACTCAATGACTTAAGAGAACTCATACCGCTTCCTCCTTTCAGATCTTCAATCTTTTTCTCAAGTGTAGGTGGTGGTTTATTGAAGACAACTGTATCAACTTCATCATCATCATCATCATCTTTACCCAATACAAGTTTCCTTCTTGATCTCCTTGTGGTGATTACAGGTGTAGTAGTCTTTGCATATGTGTTACTTTCCTTTTCTTCTGAGGAGGTTCTACATCTAAATCTTCCTTTTCTTTCCCAGGTTCATCATCCTCTATCTCAACTGTATCCTTTTTACTCTCAGTGATAGAAGGAGAGTCGAAGGTCTTTCCATATTTATTTTCAAACTTGTCTAACCTCTTCTTTCCTATTTTCAAAATCTTAGGAATCTCTATCTCGATAGATATCCTTCTTTTTTCTTCTTCATAGGTACCAAAGTATGGTGCCTTGGGATTGGTAGGTTCATTCACAAGAGCCTCAATGTTGTTCTTGGTCTCATCTATGTTAACCTCATATGCAAGAGGTTTCACCCATGCAACCCTAGGCTTTACATCTTGTATGTAAATCTTATCAGAATCAACTAGGAACCAAATATCATCCTTATAATATTCAACTAGTTGTTTAGGTATTCTATATCTTCTTTGCATTTTCTTCCTGAAGTTCTCAAAATATCCATCCATGATATTCTCAAAATTATCTCCTAATTCATATATGAATTCATTTATCTGATGAATTATGGGTCTATCCTTCTTTCATACTACCATGCCCTTGGAAGGAAAGAATTTATGAACATAAAATAATATGCATACTAGAAGAGAACCAAACTTACATGGATTTGTTTTGGATTCCTAGATACTTTCCATATTATTTCTTAGCTGGATGAGCTGCAACTCGGCTAGGTCAAATACCGAATTGTTCTTCACCACCTTGTATGCTAAGTCCACAACTTCATAAGGTACACTATTAGGTCTGTTGGAACTATATATCTTATGAGATATCACATGAATCCCAAATTTTAATTCTATGTCAGTAACTCCATTTAGTCTCATGACTCTGTCATCCCACTTGACAAGAGTTAACTCAGCTAGCTTATCTCTGGTTAGGGTTTTGGTAGCCTTAGCTTTGTCAAGCATGGGATACCTTGTTACTTGGTGTATCATTGTGTTTGTGATCTTTAGATGCTGTTCCAACCATAGCTACATGTCATGAACATGACTAAGAATGAATCTAATCCATTTGATTTGGAAATTCTTTGGCAAGTGTAGGATGTGGGTTAAACCTTTAATCTCAAGATGCTTGTGCTCAGGTTTCAAATTCCCATCTATGCACAATTTCTCATATTCTTGATTCATCTCAATTGTTCCAAGCTCCTGGATGTTACAATGATAGAAGCTTCGAATGTCATTGACCAGTAATACCCTTGAAGAAATTAGGGAATGAGCTCCCAATGGATCTATTTCCTCTGCTACTACTGGATGATGCTTAAAATTTGGAGGTTCACAGATTGCATTTCTCACCAACATCTTAGATCCTTTCTTAAAGTTTCTATGTGGATGCCATATCGATCGAAGCATTTTATCAAACTTCACTTTCAAACACAAATTCACTCTAAATTGCTAAGGGCTCTGTATCGCTTTGCAAACTAAAATATTTGTAAACAATAACCTTTCTAATTCAATATTTATAAGATTTTTTACCATTTAAGTATTTCATTAAATGCTCCGTACATAGTAGATGGCATAGCTCAGGTAGTTCTCCCAGGCTTACTCAGAATCTTGGCAAAAACTAACTTCCCAATTCTTATATAACCTGACTCAGCTCGGTTAAGCTAGAGTAGCTTGGGTGCAATAGAGATCCTGACTTGGTTAGCACCATAATATGTCCTAATGCATCAATATGCGGATATGGACTTGATATCATATTTGGAACTAGTGTATGATGGATTGAATGCATATTTCTATTCATCTCCTTGCATCTCTATTATATGATGGTAGATCCACCCAACTCACTATCTTGGGTGCCATTTGATCCTTCATTGCTTTGGTCTAAATTTTTAGAGGATTTCCTTACCCACTGCTGACTCATCTGAGTTCTTATTTCTGAGACCTTTGTTTTGCCTTTCTCAAAACTAGTATCCACTTTTTCTCTGTTCATGCAATTCTTGCTTAAATGATCAAGTTGATTACATACATAACATCTCTTAGTAGGATTTATTTTTCGGAGGTGAGTCTTTGTACAATTTGCACCAATGTGTCCATACTCTCCACAATGACAAAATCTATACCATGTGTTGTAGTCCCAACAAAAAATTTCTTTGGCCAATTGTTCAGTAGGGTTCCATTTCTTAGTTTTGCACTCGGAGGATTTATGACCTTGTTTGTTACACTTGAAACATTTTCCTTCAAACTTGTGTTTCTTAGTGCATTCACTTTCTCTATGTCCATATTTGTTGCAACTGTAGCATTTACCATTAAACTTTGATTTTCCATTTCTCCAACATGTATTTGATGTATTCCCTAACTTACCACAATGATTACAAGTAGATTTCATGTTCTTTTGAGCTGCTTTCTTTGAGGATTCACCTTGTTTAGTATAACCTAGTCTAGTATGTCCATGATTTCTGATTTCTATTGACTAATCTGTACTACCTTGTGAATTCATTATACTTTCATTATTTTTCCTTTCAGTGTTGAGATCATTTTGTAGTCTTGCATTTTCTGTCCTTAGGTTGATAACTTCTTGATTTTCATTATTGAGTTGATTTTCTAAATCTGCTTGCTGGAGTGATAAATGATGGATTTCATTTTCTTTTTCTTCTAACCTTGTAATCAGAAATATCTTATCTTCTTGTGCCAAGTTTATGTCATATTCTGCTTGCTTATTTTGCTCTATGACTTCACATAATCTGACTGAATGAAATTCTTGTTCTCTTTTCAACTTTCTGACTTCTTCATGTAAATTGAGATTCTTTGCAAGCAAGTCTTCAATGGGTGCATCCGCTTCTTTAGAACTTTTGTCTTTGCAAAAATCTTCAATTCTTTCTTCTATGTAATTCCTATCATTCATTTGTATTGCTAAATCTTTTCTTCTTTTGAGGGAAAGAGAGAGCTCCTCTTTGAGTTTCTTGATTTGATGCATGGCCACTTGTAGATCTATCTTTTCATTTTCAATGGCTTTCTCCAGTTTTTATATTTCCATTACCTCTGATATTTGCTCAAGCTATTAAAATTATTTTAAGAGAACCTTTAGCTTTGATACCAATTGTTGGAAATATATTACATGCAAGGTGACTGAGAGGGGGGGGTGAATTAGGAACCAATAAAACTTAATCTTCTTTATTCACAATTAGATTATCTAATCTGATTACATGCATAGAAAAGAAATAATCATTCCTAACACATAACACAGTATTTGGTTACCCAGAAACCTTCCAAATAGAAAGTAAAACTGGGGTGGGGATGATACCCACAAGATTTAGTACTATAGTATAAATTTAGTCTGTTAGAGATTACATTGACCACTTTTGATGGCCTACCTTGTTAGGAGTAATAAGGACTGTTAATTCCACCTAGTTAAAGGATTTGATACAATACAATAAGTATGCAACTCTGTTAAGAGATTTATAAAAGACTGTTAGGTCCACCAGTTAGAGGATTTTTTTGATCCACCTGTTAGAATGAACTAGTAGATGATCTACTTATGCAAATTTGGTTTTCTAAATGAGATCCTTCTGAATATAACTAATCACCTGAATGTGATGGATGAGTCTATGCTATACTTTTATACTTTCGCAATCTTCTAATCAATATGCCACTTCATATACACATGTATACTTATTTTTATACAATTTTTGGATAAATAAAGTATCTTACATATATATCTTATCCAAAAAAAATAACTTCATAAGTCAGCTTCCATTAGACATAATGACATCAAATAATATATACAAATTTGGCCCAATATTGTCACTCGGGTCCAGAAGTCTACTCGGGTGATAAACTGATACTCGAGGAATATGCTGATCACTTGGGTCACACTCATCACTCAGACGATGTTGGTCACTTAGGAAATACTAATCACTCCGACAATATTGCTCACTCAGGAAATACTGATCACTCAGGCAATACTGAATGACTAAGTGTTTTGACACTAATTGACAACATGTCTTGCCATAAGGTCTATAGTTACAAATATTGTAGCTGTCTTATAGTTTTCCATATGATCAAATCCTAATTAATCTATTCCTATTTATGGTTAGATATTATTTGATCATATCTTTGGTTATTTCATTCCCCCCAAAATGGTGTTTCCTCATATTGGCCCTGCATAGTGACATGTGAATGGGGCCAATGTTAATTTTTTTTCAATTTGTGCATGAATGGAGTGAAACTTGACATGGTTAGCCTTGACACATGCAATGATGATATGGGATGGTTTTGAGACTCAAACATGAGGTCATACAATATAAAGGCATCTTTTCCTTCCTAATAATACAATTTGCCTTATTATTCATCTCTTTCATATACCGTTCTTAGCATTTCTTTGGTTAATGGTTTCAAAAGATGTGGCTCTTTGAGCCTCACGTTGGAACTATTACATATCAATTTTTGAATTTTGATTAGAAATGAATATTTATATGATCTTTAAAAATCTCAATGACTATACATATGATATTGGAAGCTAAAAAATGAGTATATTTTATTTACAGAACCTAAACCACAAGGTTTGTCACTCTAATGATAAAACAAGTCAAATTAACCCCTAATACCTATTGGTAGAAGAAGAAGATACTAAATAACTAGAAGATGGTGTGGATGATGATTAGGATCAATAGTTAGTTGATGATCTGCCTGCCGAAGATGTCTAAGAAGAGGAACTAGATCATGATGATGTAGGAGTTAATATTCATGAAGATGATATCTATATGGATGACAACATTATCAAAACTGATAACAATGATGATATGAACAATCCTTACAATAGTTGATTATGGATTGGATGATATAGACATAGAGTTTGATGAAGAAGAAGATCAATGATATTCAAATGTATGAGTTATGTAATTATATTATCTATTTGATTTTGATTTTTTGATAGAATTATATTTGAATTATATGGTTACATAATTAATTCATGATGTTTTAATTTTTATGTCATTGCATAATTAATTCATGGTGCTTTTAATTTTTATGCCATTATGTAATTAATTCATGATGTACTTTTTAATATTTTTAATTCATGATGTTACAACTATTGTAGCTCTCCTAGAATCTTCCATATGATCAAATCCTAATTACTCTACACCTATTTTAGATATTATTTGATCATATCTTTGGTTATTTCATTCCCCAAAAAAATTTCATTTCCTCATGTTGACCCCGCATAGTGACATGTGAATAGGACGAACATTGAATTTTTTTTCAATTTGTGCACGTATGGAGTAAAACCTGAAATGGTTATCCTAGATGCATGCATTGACAATATAGGTGGGTTTCAAGAATCAAACATGAGGTCACGCAACATAAAGGAATATCATCCTTCCTAATAATACAGGTTGCCTTATTCTTTGTCTCTTTCATATATTGTTCTTATAATTTATTTGATTAATAGTTTCAAAAGATGAGGATCTTTGAGCCTCACCTTGGATCTATTATACATCAGTTTGTGCATTTTCATTAGCAATGAATATTTAGATGGTCTTTAAAAATGTCAATGAATATAAAGATAATAATAGGAAGCTAAAAAAATGAGTATATTCTGTTTATGTAACCTAAACCACAAGGTTGGTCACTCTAATGCTAAAACCAAGTCAAATTAACCTCTAGCACCTATTGGTGGAAGAAGAAGATACCAAAGAACTAGAAGGTGATGATCATGATCAATAATAGTTGATTATGTAGCTGAAAATGATGTCCAAGAAGAGGAAATACATCATGATGATGTAGGAGTTAATGTTCACGAAGATGATATTCGTGTGGATGATGACATTATCAAAACTGATAACAATGATGACGATGATGGTATAACCAATCCTTACAATGTCAAATCTAGATTGGATGATACAAACACAAAGTTGGGTGAAGAAGAAGATCAATGAAATTCAAATGTATGAGTTATGTGATTATATTTTATATTTGATATTGATTTCTTGATAGAATTATATCTAACTTATATGGTTACGTAATTAATTCATCAAGTTTTTTTAAAGTTTTTTTATAAGAGTAAACGCATTGACCAAGAGCTATGAACTCGTGAGGCCATAAATGGGGGACCTCATCCATAATGAGATTTGAACCTTGATGGTGAGAATATAAATACAATAACTCAACCATCACAACATGCAACTATTGGAAATCATGATGTTTTTAATTTTTGTGCCATTACATAATTAAGTCATGATGTACTTTTTAATGTTGATAATTCATGATGTTACAACTATTGTACTTGTCCTAGAATTTTCCACATGATCAAATCCTAATTACTCTATGACTATTTAGTATTAGATATTATTTGATTATATCTTTGGTTATTTCATTCCCAAAAAAATGGTGTTTCCTCATGTTGACCCAACATAGTGACATGTGAATGGGGCCAACGTTGAAATTTTTTCAACTTGTGCATGTATGGAGTGAAACTTGACATGGTTAGCCTAGATACATGCAATTATGATATGAGAGGGTTTCAAGACTCAAACATGAGGTCATGCTATATAAAGGTATCTTTCCCTTCCTAATAATACAAGTTGCCTTATTCTTCATCTCTTTCATATATTGTTCTTAGCATTTATTTGGTTAATGGTTTCAAAATATGATGCCCTATGAGCGTCACCTTGGATCTATTACACATCAGTTTGTGTATTTTCATTAGAAATGGATATTTAGATGATATTTAAAAGGGTCAATTAATATAAAGATGATAATAGGAATCTAAAAAATAACTATATTTTGTTTATGGAACCTAAACCATGAGGTTGTCACTCTAATGCTAAAACCAAGTCAAATTAACCACTAACACCTATCAGTGGAAGAAGAAGCTAATAAAGAACTAGAAGATGATGTAGATGATCAAGATTATTGGCTAACAGATTTGTCTCTTATTATATGACCAATTTTTAACTCTATTTCCCCCATTTTTTAATACAAATCTTTAGCAACAGTTGGGTAAATCACTAATGATTTCCCTCTAAATTTTTAGTGTTAGCATAACTGATGTAGTAATGCTAAGTGTTGCATTGATGAACATTGGTTTAGGTTTGATGATAGTTGAATCAGTTATTTGGTTGTCATTGATGTCAACTAATTGAGTTAGTGTTTTCAATAAGTTACCATAAATTATGTAAGTGAATCATAAGTTGCAGTATGTTTCTGAGGTTTCTATTCTAATGTAAGTATATGTCATGTGTTGTGATGTTAAGTTTTCCATTGTGACTCTTGATATGAAGAATTGAGAAGGTTATGTTTGATTGAACTCAAACTGGGTAACTGCTAAATTAGTAAGTGACAAACAAATAGGTAATTTGAATGTTATCTCAAATTGGTGAATTATTTGGTGGAGAGGTCATAGGATATGATTATAAAAATGTCAAGATAGTATGTTTGCGAGCATGACTCATAATTTTGATAGGTACAACTAGTTTATTTTACTAGTAGCAGTGTTAACTGAGTGAACAAGCAAACAAGATAGAGTTCTTGAACAGGCTATGAAGATTTGAAGATCTGTGAAGGAATTCAAAGTGGCAATAGGATTGGTGATGATTTTTGTGAAGTAGTAAGGTAGTTTCATGATTTTTGGGACTTACTTGACATGACATTGATCAAGGTATGTGTTTGAGGAGGATTCTTCAAGAATTTTCTTTTGGTCAAAATGAGTTTTTGAAAATGGCTCAACTACCAAGGTAAAATCCATGTGTAAGTCGATGCGGTCAGAGGAAATTTTTTATGAGTAAATAGATACATTGTATCTTACCTAGTGTGATCTGTATCATTCATATATCAGATCTAGGGTTTATTTTAAGTCACTGGAAGTAAATCTATACATTGGAATGTTGAAGCAGAAGTTAGAGAGTTGACTGTGAATTGCAGAAGGATTTGGTGATAGAGAAACTAAAGGAATTAAGTGCGATCAATCTATAGAAAAGTAGAGAGTATAAATATTAATTTCAGAGCTTAAAAGGATCTGATTATGTAGAGGTAGTGCACTTTTGATAGATCATTTTATATGTTTCTTTCTAATCATTGTAATAGTGAAATCCCTTAATAGGGTGGATCCTAACAGATCTTTATTATAAATCCTCTAACAAGGTGGCATTATAATTGAATGTTTTAAGTCCTCTAACAAGGATTCTCCTAATAGGAAAAAGATCCTAACAAATCTAAAGGAAAATCCTTTAACTGGGTAGCACCTAACCATTTTTTGTAAACCTTTAACAAGGTAAGCTCCTAACAAGGTGTATTCTAGAAGAGTACAGATTTTGTGGGTATCATATCACATCATTGTTTTTTACCATTTGGGTTTCCATGAGATAAATATAGTGTTTACATTGTGTGGTTGATAACTTGTGGATGTATGCATTGAAAGTTTTACTTAGGTTATTTGATATTGAATTTTTTGGTGCATAGAGTTTAAAGAAGTTGAATTAGGTGAATTTGTGGATTACTAATTCACCCCTCTCCTTTGAATAATAAGACATGTATTAACAATTTGTATCAGATCTTTGGATCCCTTATTATGAAGGCTTAATAGCTTAGGGAAAATATCTGAAGATGTATAAGAAGGAATCACCTAAGTTCACTAAGGATAATTTCTCTACATGGGTAAGAAGGATAAAGCTACATCTATCTGGTATAGGAGAGAAATCATTGGATCATCTTAAAAAAAAATCATTTTCAACCTTCTAGCATCCTAACTCCCAATCAAATAAAAAGAAAGCTCGAACATAACTCTGTAATGATAGAAATTGCAAGTTCTCTATCTGATGTTGAGTTTGTAGATATCAAGGAAATGGATAATGCTAAAGATATGTGGGACAAGATGATAAAAATCCATGAAGTTGATGTTCATGTTAAAAAAGAAAAGGTAGATAGTCTCAGAGGAAAGTATGATGAAATGAGAATACAGGAAGGAAAGAACATTTCTCACTACAACAACAGGCTAAAGGAAGTTGTTTTTGCTATCAAAGGATCTGGTGGTCAACTTGAAGAAGATGAAGTGGTAAGTAAAATATTGAGAACCCTTCTACCACAGTATGTTATTAGAGTCTCTTCTAAACAAGAACTAAGATCTATCTATCCTAAAAATGTGACTCTTGATTCTTGGTTGGGAATCTTACTTCTTTTGAGCTAAGTAACTTTGATAACAATATGCGTAGAATAAAATATACATTCAAAGCTTCCCTAATCATTGGTTCATCAAAGAAAGGAAATTAAGTCTCTAACTATTCTAAAGGAAATAATGACTATGATTCTATCTTATATATAGAAGGAAAGAGAAAAATAAGAGTTGGAAGCACTGATAGCATGAAGATTAAGTAGAGGAAAAGGAAACTACAAAGGTAAAATTTCCTTAAAATTCTTTTCATGTAATAAAATTGGTCATATTGCATCTAGATATCCTGAAAATGATAGGAAAGAAAATTTCAAAAAATTCAGGAACTTCAAAGACAAGACCAAGAAGGCATGTTATCTAGCAGAAGATGGAGTGACTGATGTAGAATTAGACAGAAGAGATTATAAGGAAGATATATATTTTTTTCATTCAAACAAGAACCCTCAACCAGTGTAAATGGAGATAGTGAGGAGAAATAATTCATTTCAAGCATAAATTATAGTGGTGACTTGATAATAGAGAGTGGGTGTACACATCACATGACCGGTGACAAAAGACTATTTATTTCAATGGAAGAATGTGATGGAGGTGCAGTCATATTTGGTAATGGTTCTCCATGTGTGGTAAGAGGTAAATGTTCAATTGCACTTAATGATAATAGGAATTGTGATGATTTTTATTGGGCTGACAGATTAAATTATAACTTGTTAAGTGTTTCTCAATTGAATAACAATAGTTTCATATTGGAATCTAGTAATGGTGTTTGCAGGATCTTAGTAACATCTAGAGATTTTAATGCTACTAGTAAACGGACTAGAGGTAACATATTCCAATTGAACTTTACTAATAAACATTGCTTGTTTGCTAAAGTTGAAGACTGCTGACTTTACTACAAAATATTTTGTCATGTTAATTTTGATAATCTGGTAAATGTCAGTAAGAAAAGATGTGTTAGAGGTTTGTCTATTTTACCTAAGCTTGAAAATGCTATGTGTAAGGAGTGTCAGTTGAGAAAGTTAACTTGATCTAGCTTTACTATTAAAGTCTATTCATCTCAGAAGAATCTTGACCTTGTACACATTGACTTGTGTGGATTGATGAGAACAAAGAGCTACTATGGAGATAAGTAATTTATCTTGTTTGTTGATGATTACTCAAGAATGACGTCTGTTATGTTTTTTAAAGATAAATCTGATGTGTTCTACATGTTTAAGGTGTATAAAGAAAGGATTGAAAATGAAACAAGTAAATCACTTAATTGTCTTAGATCTGATAGAGGAGGTGAGTTTACCTCACATGAGCTCACAACATTTTATGAAGAACATGGAATTGAGAAAATTTCAACACCTAGAACACCACAAAAAAATGGAATTACAGAGAGAAGGAACTAATCCATAATTGATTGTGCAAGAAAACTTTTGATACAAAAGGGAGTGGCTCAAATCTTTTGGAGATAAGCTATAATTACTATTGTTTATAGTTTGAATCAGGTACCACTTAAGAAAGGTACAATCAAAACACCTTATGAGATATGGTATAGTCATACTCCTAGTGTCAATTACTTTAAAATATTTGGAAGAAAATGTTACATAAAGAAGGATGATCAAAATGGTAAATTTGATTCTAAGAGTGATGAAGGAATATTTCTTGTCTATTCTACTAAAAGTAAAGATTATATGTGTTTGAACAAGCGTACTAACAAGAGGATTGAAAGTGAAAATGTTAGAATTGATGAATTTTCTAAGAAAAATGAGGATGATAGCAAGAAGGAACCAAAATACCATGACAGGTTTGTTTATGTTCAACCAATGGAGCCAAATACATTACCATAGGTGACTAAAGTGATGAATGATGCACAATTTGTGAATGATGATGAAGGTAACCATAGAACATAATTGGTACTCCCAAGGTATGTTAAACTTAATCACACACAAGATCAGATTATTGGAGATAAAAGTTGGAGTGGTGACAAGGAGCAAGGTAAGAGAAAGCTCTTGTTTGTTATCTCAATTAGAACCTAAAACTGTTAAAGATGCTTTAGAAAATGATGATTGTACTAAGGGTATGAAAGAAGAATTAGATCAAATAGAGAATAACACATGAAATTTAGTACCCATACCTACTGACAAGAATGTTATAGGTACTAAATGGATTTTTCAAGAATAAGCTAAATGATAAAAGAGAAGTGATCATAAACAAGGCAAGGCTAGTTTGCAAAGGGTATGGAAAAGAAGGTCTAGACTATGGTGAAACTTTTGCACCATTTTCTAGACTTGAATGTGTAAGGATAATTTTGACATATCCTAATTATAAAGGTTTTAAGGTATATCAAATGGATGTAAAATCTTTTTTTTGAATGGTGTGTTAGAAGAAGAAATATACATTGAACAATCATAAGGATTTGCAATTGATAAACGTAAAGATATGGTATGTAAATTTTATAAAGCATTGTATGGATTGAAGAAAGCTCCAAGAGCATGGTATATCACTAGTAAAAAACAATAATATATGACCAAATAAACTACCAAAAATTGTAGATAAATGACCAAATTTGGTCACATGATCAATGGTAGTTTATTTCCAGTCATTTATCTCACGACCAAATTTATGACTAAACTATTTTAGTCATTTATTTGGTTATTGTGTTATACCTACCCTTTGTCTCTCTGTCTGTGTCAGTTTCTGATTTCTTTTAGGCCTTAGTACATATGAGTTAGTGATTTCAGGTGATATTAAGGATATTTATGTATCACTTTTCATTATGCTATTGATCCATTGTTAGTTGTATTGTATCATCTATTTTCATATGAGTTATGATTATTTTATGTTGGTTATATTTATGTTATGAAGTCAATTTGATTAAGGTTTTCTAATAATACTGACCCTATATCTATATGCACATAGATCATTGTGATGTTTTGCATTAATATTTTTTGTGTTTGGTATGGTATGGGACAAAGTCGTAGTTACTTACTTCGGTGAGATCCACATGATAAAATGGTCTCAACTATTATTTTTTATATTATATGCATGTATGTTCATCTTTGTGATGACATGTTTGCAGGTACTGAGCTACGTCTTCCCTGAATTGAAAGGAGTGAGCGTGCCCTATCGCAATATCTCAATGGTAAGAGAGGGGAGATAATATCAGGTCCAAATCCATACTCTAAACCCTTATTTTGTCCTAGATCTAGACAAGAATCCTATTGACTATCCTAGTGGTTGAATTCATCAAGTGACGTGGATTTATGAGTCTGTTTGTGTGTATATGTGGTTCTGTTTCAGTTGTTTTTTGTTTAGATGGGTTTTAGATGGATTAATGATGCTTTTAACTTGATTTATTTAATGAATATTTATGGTAAATATTAATGTTAATAATTGCACCTTTAAGAAGGTTAAAACATTGATATATTAAATATATGGTTATTTAATAATTAAATATTAACTAAATGCCTATATTTAATTAATTGATTTGATTATTTAGTCTTGATTTAAATAATTGAGATTTAGTAAATATTAAATTCAACTAATTGTAATTAAATGTACAAATTTGATTTATTGAATATTACTTTAAGTTGCATGATTAATTGATCTATTTAATTGAAATATTCTCACATGCATTTTCAATTTAACACTTTTCTTTGATATTATAAAGTTGAATTATGCATGTTTTAAGGAAAAATTGAAAATAAAGAATTTATTTTAATTATTAATTAGATAATTTTATATTCCCTTTAGGGTTTTTTACTTTTGAAAACCTAATGGCTTGGTTTTCTATATCCTTGGATTGAAAGCCATTTTGGAGGTTGTTCAATGAGGGGAGAAAAGAAAATCAGGTGATGGAGGATTTGTAAAAGCTTGAGAGCATTTTGGAGAATTTTTGGAATTCTTCTTTGCTTGGAATTGTGGATTTTGTTCCTCTCATTAGTTATTGAGGTAGGATCTTGTTCATGTTAGTTCTAGTTTTCGGATCTCCATCTTCCATGCATCCTAAAATCTAGGATCCTTTGTGTGATCTTCCTTGTTTGATTATTGTGTGGTTTATTGATGTAAATTTGAAGAAACATGTTCTTGGTTCAATTTTGTGGTTTCTTTCAAGTTTGCATGCTAGATTTGTGCTTGTGGGTAAAAAGGTTTCATTTTATGGTGTTAGATGCAAAATGGGCATTAGGGTTTTCATGTGGAAATTAATTTATTTGAAAATTTTTCTTAGGGTTTCAATTTGGGGAAAAGTCCTTTTGAGGGAAAATTGATGATTATTGTACAAGAAAGGGTTTCAACCCTTGGATATGTTAATGTCGTACCTTGAATGTAGAAAACTCCCCTTTTTCATGTTCTTGTCAAAACTGGGATCAAATCTGCATGAAAATAAGTCAAAGGAGTTAATTTGCATGTTTAAAAGAAAGAAAACTCTTCTTGAAAAATAAATTAAATATTAAATTTAGAATGTTTTCTTGTTTGTGTCAAATTGCATGCTTGAGAACGAAACCCTTTTTGAAAATAAATTAATATTAGATTTAGAATTCTTTTCTTGTTTGCATCAATTTGCATGCAAAGATTTGATTTAAAAAATATTATTAAATTTAGAATGTTTTTCTTGTTTATGTCAATTTGCATGTTAGAGAAAACTCTTCTTGAAAAAGAAATTAAATATTAAATTTAGAATGTTTTTCTTGTTTGTGTCAATTTGCATGCAATAAAATTCTATTTTTTGAAATTCTATTTTCTAGAAATTCTATTTTTAGAAATTCTATTTTTAGAGATTCTATTTTTAGAAATTCTATTTTTTAGAAATTCTATTTAAAAAAAATAAAAAAATAAAAAATATTTTTTTAGAATTCGCATGGAGTAGTATTCTATTTTTAGAAAATCAATTTAAAAAAAAAAAAAAAAATCTTTTTTTGAATTCGCATTGAGTGGTATTCTATTTACAAAAAAAAAACTTTTTTGAATTCACATGGAGTGGTATTCTATATTTTAGAAATTATATTTAAAAAAAAAATTAATTAAATTAAATTATATAGATGTTTTCAATAACTTTTACTTGTAATTATATTTGGTTTTTAGTAATTATTAAATAGATTAATTTATGAATGGTAGATTTTATAAATTAATCTATAAAGGCTTAGTGTGCATTCTCTTTCAAAAATTAAATTATATTGTTATTAGTAATTTTATTGGATAAACTAATTTGCATAGTGTTGACTATAAATGAGTTTATCACTGAATTTTATTATCTTTCTAAAATCGTACTCATTATGCAATGATGTGTTATTTGAGTGGCTGATTGAAAATATTTTGTGTATCTTTTCTTTTTGCGATATTGTTGTGTCAATTTTCTGTTGGGATTAGTTGGCTATTAGGAGGTAAAACCAGAGGTTTTGGATTTTCTATTTCTTTGGTGTTCTGTGTACTTCAGTGCATGTTCTTGTTGAGATCAATTTTGAGTCTTGATCTTTTTACCCAACCTGGTTGTTTAACTAGTCTTATGTGATTTTGTGAGAGTATTCTAAGTGGTTTTGGTTAATTGAGAACTGATATTTCTTATATGGGCAAGAACCAGATTTGAGAGTTATGTTCTTCTCTTTGATATTATTTGTGATTCTCTGAGGGTGTATCCCTATATGAGTGGGAATCAGTGATGAGATTTATGATATACCTTTATGATGTTATTTTGTGAACCTAGGGTAGGTTACCTAGTTGTATAGTAGGAGGTGACTTACAATAAGTGTCGGAGCTCACAAGTGGCTGCTAGGATCATTTATTGTAAGTAATTTTAACAAGTGATAACATAATAACTTATTAGGATGCCTTGGTATAATCTAATAAGATATTAAGCCTCACCCATGCTTGAGCGCTATTATAGGCTAAGATGGAGGATGAGTTGATGCTTTCCACCTTGAGGGGTGTGTGTCTAGCATAGTTAGTGACTTTTTCTGTTTGAGAGGTCATTGACACTGTGTATGGTCACTTGAGTGCCAAGATCCATTGAGGGATTTCTAGGACAACACTCAAAGTTTAAACATACATGATGACACCTTCCTATATACAACTTAGGTTATCCTACGTGTGTCGGTTACCTCTAGTATTCTGTAGATTTCCTTATTGTGATTCAGAGAGCTTCTAGGATCTTCCTATGCATTTCTTTATGATGGTTGTATACCTTTGATGTTTTCCTTCTTGTTGTATACCCATGTGAGTGGGCATGTTATTATCTCCTTAGCATGGTGGGAGTGGAATTTTGGTTCCATGCGGTCGGGTGGTAGTGATTCTTATTACCATTGAGATCCAACATATGTCTTCATGCTTGGATGATCCTTGTTGCAGTTCTTCTTCTTCTTCTGTCTTCTTATTCTTCTTCTGGAGACTTATTCAGTTTCATGAGTTGTATACTTGTACCATGTGTGTATATTGGATGACATCCTTTGGAGGATGTATTGTATTATATTGCTATGTATTATTGCATACCCTGCAACATGTGCAGTGGATGTTGATTCAATTATATATGTGGTCTTATTATATGAGATGCATATTATTGGATTCAATTGATGTATCCTTATGTTAGTTCTTTATAGTTGTTCTCATAGATTATCTTGATTAAGTAATTCTACGTCAAGGAACCCTCAAGATTTGTAACCTTTGTTGAGTTGTACTTATATGTATGTCATGTTATCTCTTGTGTTGCTTCCGCTTTGTTAACATTATTGTTTATAAATATTTAAAAAAAAATCCTATTATGTTGGTTGCATGTTTAGGTTAGTTCTCCTAGGTTCCCTAGCGGGGCATTACACATTAATTTGGTCATTTATTTCATCATTTATTTGGTCATTTATTTGGTCATTGATTTAGTCATTTATTTGGTCATTGGATGAGTCATTTATTTAGTCATTAATTTATTCATATATTTAGTCATATTAGGGCACAATGAAATTGAACCACCATTCTCCTACTTATAAAGTAGGTGCTCTTCCATTGAGCTAGTACCCTTTAAAGAATAATCATACAATTTCAACAAAAGAGGGTGTTTATTGATCTCATTAATGAAATCGCATTTCATAGATTGTCTTTGAACTGAGAATACCTGAAAATGATTGAGAAACCTTTTCAATAATTATGGGACAAAAGTATACCCAGAATAATTATTATTAAATGTAGGCAACTTTCTAACAATAGTTCCTATACATGATGTCATTAGCTTTCACCAACTATAGATGTCATTGTCAATTTTGAAAAATACTTTGGAAACATTGCAAACCAAATTCAAATGGATGCTATTGACAATTAAAATATGCTCATCTTGTTTGTAAAGCATGAAATAACATGTAATAGTGAGATAACATACAAGAGAAACCATACACAATGAATGCAACTAGCAAGTCACCCAGGAGAAACCCTTCAATAGGTCAAAAATCTAGCAAGAGTGAACAAGAACTCCTTGTTCCACTATCACAGTCAAATTAAAGAGGTGTTACAATGCTCCTAAGGCTTTCAAGTGTCATAAAAATGTCTACAAATCACTCCTCACATCTATAATGTGCCTCTGCAACTTAGAAACCCTTTCTCTATCACTACCACTAAAATAATTAAGGATACAATGAGAGAGAAATTTTGTAACTAGTTTACAATGCATTTATGCCTCCTATGACCCCCATACACAAAAAATGGAGGATCAAATGTCAAAAATTCCAGATCAAACAACAAAACAATTCAAATTCCAAGTATTCCCTAAAATGTTCTGGATCATTTAAGGCATTCCTCAACAAGAATATAGTCCCTAGTACCTACTGATCTGCACCACATAACTTGAAGAATTCATAATTCTAAGGCATTTAGACAACTCCTTGACTGTGATGAAGGAAACACCATAACTCCAATCATCCAGTTTCTTCTATATGATTTTCTGATCAAGACAATGAGAAAACTAAATTTTGACTTATGATCAAGGTCTACTGGTGTTAAAGTCAAGGCTACTGAGTCATATTGTATATGCATCATTGTATAATGCATGTACATTTGAATAGGGAAATTTAATTTAGAAGGCCTTAACAAGCACCCAAAGAATTAGATGTCAATAGGTTTTTCATTCAATATCATATTAAAACTCAAGGAAAATCAAGGATCCTTTAAAACTCACAAAGAAGGAAAGTGTGGCTATAGTAACAAAAAAAACTGCAACTGATAACAAATTCAACTTGTTAGAAGTATGCAGTCACACTTGCATTCGACTACAATTCATACCCTCCATGATTGGGTCAATCCACCACTCAGGGTAGTCTAAGGGTATAGGAAGAAGAATACCAACATTCATACACACATATGGAGTTGTTCCAAATTGGACCTAAAAGCACTTGAAAATATACTATTGTTGATTTCAAATTAGAGCTTGTATAAAGGTTTATAGTCACCCATATTCAAATATAGGAATTCCTTGTTACTACCAAAAGGCAACAGGTTGTTTGTGAGTAAGATCAAGTTTCATGAATGCAAGCTTTAGTTCTGATCTGAATACAGTTTGCTAATAAATGTAAGTTGAAAAGTGTTTACTAAAAGATTGATTATAGTGGGAATGGTGTAGGGAATGATAACACGATGCCTCAAAGGTATTTTTTTGCATCAATGGAGAAGAGAAATGAATGATAAAAACACTATTTGAAAGGAATGGAAGATTCTAATAGAGAAGTAAAATAGGAAAACATGGAGATCATCATGCATTTTGACAACAAAAGAGTGTAACAATGACATGCTTAGAACACACTATTCTATAATGGAGGACACTAATTTCTTAGGTCTTTATAATGCATGAGATAATAATGAAAGTATTTATTCACTATTTTAGAAGCCCTATATTATTATAGTTTTCATGATCCATTGAGCAAGGTGTGATTCGATAATTGATATAGAAATGTATGACTGTCTAACAAGGGTGCTAGACAATTGAATGTTATAGTCATGGCATGATCAGAATAATATAAATAATATAGTGACAATGTGATGAAAATTCTCAGGGAAATGATATACATTGATTTTATAATGAAGGGAACAACAGTGAGTAAGTGGTGCAAAGTCTGTGATTTCCAATGTAAAGAGAGCAGTGGCATGCAAAATCAAACTCATTTTTATGTCAAGGAGAGAACACAATATAGAAGAGTGCATGTTGTTAGCTGAAATGGCATTGATTTCATGAAAGAAGTGAGAACAATAACATTATTAAAGCTCTCCAAAAAGATCACCTTCATGTGACAAAAAATAATATTAGAAAGACATCTCTAATTTGCAGAGGTAACTTAAAGTGATAGGGCTTACGAGGCTACAAAGACATTGTCTTATTCAACATATCATGACTGTTAGAGTGTAAATATTAAAAGGTTATCAAGGTAAAGATAATAAATTTTCCATGGATTATATCCATCTTTGTTCTAGGATCTCTTGGCTATCTTTTAGTTGTATTCATTATTCATGGACTCTTTGATGTTCATAATTTACATCTTTTCACTGTCCCAAGAGGGATCTTTTCAAAGAAGTCTAAACTCAGATCAAGATAGACATGTGTTTAAGGTTCCAAGTTGGTGTTATGTCTATGAGCCTCAAGAGAGTCATTCAATGGCTCTCCAAATGCATGAATCACCATTCTCAGGTATTGATGCTACAAGGAGTATAAAATCCTAACCCATAATCAATGGCAAGGCACTATCATACAGGGAGTATAACTTTCTGAAATTAAACATACTACAATAATATATAGAGCATTGCAAGGAGAAAGTTACAAAGAAATGGTGAGGGAAAATATATAGAGGAGAGAAGGCATGAAAGATAAAGAGGAGCATAGAGAAATGCAGGGGAAACATACAAAGTGTTGCAGGAGGGAGAATACATAGTAGAGCAGGAGAAAATACTATAGAGCATCTCAGGGAAAAATTAAAGAGAAACTAAGGAAAAAAAAATATAAAGCACATCCACTATTAATGTTGAATGCCACATGTCTCAATATTTTCACATTATTTGGTCTAAAATTCCACCATAGTCTCAACTCCCAGTGTTTTTATCAGATGTTGTAGTTGCAAGTGCCCTAGTAGACATGTATGTAAAATGTGGAAGCCTATACAAGGTATGTGAAGTGTTTGACATAATGCCTCAAATAGATGTTTTCTCATGGACAACAATGATTGCGTGATATGCATAAAATGGATTTTAAATAATTTTAAGAAAATGAAATTGGCAGTTGCAAAACCAAATTCCACAACCTTTTCCAGCATCTTCCTAACATGTGCTAAAATAAGAACTTTGGTATAGGGTATGACCATCCATCATAGCGTTAATGAAGGGGAATTATTTTCATCTAATTGTGGTTCCAACTTCCCTGGTAGACATGTATGGAAAATGTGGAAGGATATACAAATCACGAGAACTATTTGACATAATGGCTTAAAGAAAAATGTAATTGGCAGGTGCAAATCCAAATTCCACAACCTCTCCTAGCATCTTCCCAGCCTGTGCTAAAATAAGAGTTTTGGTACAGGGTACGACCATCCGCCATAGCATTAATGAAGAGGAATTATTTTTAGATATTGTAGTTGCAACTGCCTGGTAGACATGTATGGAAAATGTGGAAGGATACACAAAGCATGAGAACTATTTGATAGAATGGCTGAAAGAAAGGTGGTTTCATGGAATACCATGTTGAAGGGTATGCACTTTTGACTTTTATCTTGATTGGGGAAAATAATTAAAGAGCTACTCCATAGATAACCTTTTCCTTATGAAACATAAGCTATAATGATACAACAAACATAAAAAATATTAGGTCACTATCACACCATGTCCAAGAATTGGCTTGAAGTCTAAAGACAAGGGCTATCTTATAGAAGCTATTGCAACAAGATGAATACATAATATTAACAATCATAGGAAAAAATGTATACTTTGCAATGTGTGTAGAGATAAAACTAAAAATGATTTGAAAAAAATAGGAATTTTGAAATGACTTCCTTTTAGAAATATATGTTGCACTTATGCAGGTTTACACATCACAACACTTCATAACTATTATCCATAATTGAATTAATGTGGTAAACTTTGAATGCTAATAATAGAAACCCTAGATTGTAAAAACACAATGTAAAAGACTATTAATTATTAGCCACACACAAATAGACCATGTTGACCTAAACTATAATTAAGAGGAATAAACTTTGAACATATGAAAAATATCCTCAAAGATTTTACGATGTTGATATGCTCAAAAAACCCTACTTTGTGCTAATCTTGATTTTGTTGAAAAAAATGGTGTGTATGAATGCTTATTCAAAGAACATATGGAATGCTATTCTAAAGGAGTAATTGGATTCTCAGTTATACAAATAGGAATTGATATTTTGACCTTGGTTCCAATCATTTAGTATTGAAATGGATATGAAATTCCTTTCCTCCTGATCTTATCACAGAAATTAGCATTTTTTTTATGAATAGTGCCTTTTCTATTAATAAAATATTAAAGTTATCTATTCACAAAAAAGGGGCCGGGGAATATAGAAATCACCCTGCAGAGTTCACACGGCAAGGCTAGAAATGGAAACCACTATTCATCAAAAAAAGATAGGCATATAGCCTTTAAGCAGCAAGAGCGGTGCCAGAAGGAGGAGGAGCTTTATCATCAGAACCCCACACATCATTGGGGTTGACAGGAGGGTTGGGAAGTGACCATCCATCATCTTCAGCTTCTTTCTTTTCTTTCTCTTCCACCTTGGACAAAGAAATAGCCAGAGCCAAGTGGGGAAACTTGGAAGAAGTTGTAGGATGCCAATCAGAGCCACGACGAGAACCAAGAGCATCAGGAGGGGAAAACTAAGCCAGAGCTGGAGACCACCCAGAAGTATGATGAAGTGGAGAAGCTAAGAGGTGCCACCAACCATCATTGCCACCTCTCAGAGAGTGGTGGCGGGGATCCTGCAACCATGGGGTATGTGAGTGGCACACTGAAGAGTTGTGCCCACGATGGTAGCCTCTGGGAGGAGTACCTTTAGTAGAAATGGCATCAGGGGGAACCCTGGAAATAGTGCAGGGAGCATTGCCCCAATGATTGAGCAGCTCCTACAGGTGAGCCACTTCTAAAGCCACTTTATTAGCTTGAACTTGAATCTGCATCATAACATTATTACATATGTAAGCCTTGTTATACAGAGAAACATTCGTATCAATAAAGCTGTGAGAAAAAATAACAGTGTTCCTATCTTTCCACAAAGTGAACAATATCTCCATCCTAAAAGTATGCCAAATTTGGGTAAACTTGGAGGGAAGTCTAGGAGAATCTCCTAAGAAAATCATGTGCCAATAAAAAGGCTCAAACCGAAAAGGTTTGAAGAAATCATGAATCCACTGCCAACACTGTTGAGCTCTCCTACAGAACCAAAAGATGTGCAAGAAAGTCTCAAGGTGACCACAAAAAGGAAAATGAGGGTCATGAACACCCAAATTTTTGAGCCTAGGTCCCACTGGGAGTCCTTGAAAAAGTAAACACCAAGCAAAAAGAGACATCTTTGGCTCTGTAATGGCAGCCTAGATGGTCTAAAAGCGAGAGCTCTAGTGAGAAGTGGAAGAGTGAAGATGCCATCTCTGATTAAGGGTCTCCACCATTGGAAGATGGGGAGATAACCACCTATAGCCCAGCCTTGGTTTGTAATTGTTGAAAGGCATGGAAGGATACCATTTCCAATCCTTCCACCCAAGCCTAACAAACTAAATACCAATCTTATGAAGCAAGTTAGGAGGAATCACAGAAACCAACAGATCAAAAGTTTGACGATCTGAGCATGCCAAATGATACTGAACCTGCATATCTTCCTAGGAATGGAGATCCATAGAGGCCCTAGAGAAAAGGTCCTTGGGAGTTTGGATGCCACATTTGAAAAAACACAAAGCACTAGTCTCTTGAGTCTTGGCTAGGGGGATGCCTTGAATAGAAAACAACGGAGACCACCAGAGGCTCTATTGATTGAAAGAAATCCCATTGCGAAAGGAATCACCATCCCAATGGAGCCAAGGCTTAAGAGATTCCAAAGCTTTCCAAATGCTCTTGATGATGAAAGTACCCTAAATCTGAATAGGTTCTTTCATAGTGAGAAAGGTCTGTAGACCAATGCCCTTCCAAGCCGGCCTGTGAACATGGAATCCTAAAGAGATGCAGTGCCTGACAAGAATTTTCCAGGCCTCATCACCAGTGAGAGCATGGATAATCCACTTAGCATAGAGAGAATTCCCTTGCTTCTGAGTAGAGAGAAGGCTAAGGCCTCCAAAATCACACGAAAGGCAATAGAACTCCCAAGCAACCCTATGGAACCCATGGAAATCAGCTCCATAGGCCCAAAGAAAGTCTCCGAGGAGACATTCTAGCTTGAGATAAGAGGCCTTAGAAGGAGCCCAACATGAAGAGTAGTAGACATGAGTAGCAGCCAACACTTTGGAGCAAATCTGAAATTTCCCAGCAAGGGAGAGAGGCTTGCAAATCCAATATAGCAACTTTTTTTCAATCTTGTCAATCACAACATTCCATAAATCCATAGAGGAACCATGGAAAGAAAATGGAATACCCAAGAAGCAAAAGACTTCCCCATGCTGAACCCACTTCCAATCAAATTTATCAAGCCAGGGAGGGGCTGGAAGAAAAGAATGTCTGAAACAAAGGGTTTTAGACCATTGGATAGCAGATCTAGAGGCTTGACAGAAGGTGTCCAGGCACTGCAAGCATTAGAGATGTTCTCCTCATCCTCAATAAGAGTGAGAAAGGAGTCATCATAAAAGTGACCATTAACAAGCTATGAAGAGGATTCAGGAAGGGAAATGCCCCGAACCAAACCAGAGGAAATAGAATTGGCAAGAAAATACCCAAAGCCTTCAGTAGCAAGCACATATAGAGAAGGAGCCAGCAGACAACCTTGCCAGATGGATCTAAAAATCCCAAAAGTATTAGAGTGAGACCCATTGATGGTAATGAATGTAGAGGCATCACCAAAAAGCATTTCTACAGACTGCAGGAAGTGAGGCCCGAACCCAAGAGCTTGAAGTATAGCAAGAATGAAAGGCCATTCAATGCGGTCATAGGCTTTAGCAAAATCAATTTTAAGGAAAAGGGTAGCATGTTTAGATTGATGAGCCCATTCCATCCATTCCCAGACAGTAATAATGTTTTCAAGAATATACCTAGATTTAATAAAGCTAGTTTTCTCAGGGCGAACAATAAGAGGAAGAGATGTCTGATTTTGAGAGCTAAAGCTTTAGCAATTATCTTGTTGGAGACGTTAAACAAGGTGATGGGCCTCCAATTGCAGATATCCTCAGGATCCCTAGATTTAGGTATGAATTTGATATTTTCTTTAATAATTAAAGTACCCAAACTTTTATTGTGAAAGGCCTCGAGGTAAACTTTGTGCAGGTCAAGACCAACAACATCCCAAAGGTGTTTGTAGAATTCACAGGGGAAGTCATCACATCCTAGAGATTTATCATTGGCCATAGAAAAATCTACTTCTTTGAGATCACTGATGGTAAGAATTTGATCACAAAAGGCTCATTGCTCGACTACTATGCAGTTTGGAGTAACAACAATACAAGCCTTAAGAGCCTACTTGTGCGCAGTAGAATTACCCTGTGAAGCAAACACTTTTTCATAGTGCTGAACAAAAGCCTGGAGAATGGCCAAAAGCTCAGTAAGGGTATCAGAACCTTGCTTGATTTATTGAATACCAACATTGGTATGTTAGGCTTTGAGAGCATGAAAAAACTCCTTAGAGGCTTTATCGGCCACCTCCAACCAGTGGAGGCAAGCTTTGATTTGGGCTCCATGAGTAGCATAGGCATCAACAATTTTCTTCTCATGTCAAAGCTAGGCCAACTTAAGCTAAAGTTTAGAATCAAAAGGGTTCAACGCAAGCACATCAGTAGCATTGCAAAGAGCCTAGTGTTAGCTTCATATGCACACTTCCTGTAGCAGGCTAACTAGCAGCCGTAAATGTGAAGAAATATCATAGTACGGGTGGTGGCATCATTCCACCATTGAATCCAGCCAAGATGACTATGGGGTCAAGGCTCTAAATTCCAAACTTGAAGAATGTGAGCAATAGTGGAAGCATGTGTTAGCACTGATGTGTTGAGATAAAATTGTGTCTGAACAGCCTGCCTGGCAAAAGAATGCCAAGTGATGGAAAAATAAATGGGGAAGTGGTCTGACAAGGTTACATCTGTTAGAGGAATGACAGGAAAGCCTCGATCTTCATAAAAAGAGAAAAAATATTGAGCCGTTATCATAGCACGATCAAGTCTCTTAAATGTGTGGTCAGAACTAGCTCTTAAATTAGACCAAGTATGCCAAACCCCACCCTGTTGGTGATAGTTAGCATTGGGATCAAAAAGGCCCAATTTATTGCACATATGGTACCAGGCTTCTCTCTCCCTAGCTGTCTAGTGAAAAGGCGTAATCCCTTCTTTGTTAGAGGCCAGCTCAACCATATTAAAATCCCCACACATAACCCAAGTAGTAGGAGGCAAGTTGTCTGCCAGCCAGCACCAAAGTTGAGATCTTTCCACCGCATCATTGGGGGCACAAACATTAATGATACCAAAAGAATGGTTAAGAAAAGACAACAAAATCTAAGTGACACACTGCATTGGATTAGATCCATGAGAAATAATAGAAGAATGAAGGTGAGGTGATAGAATAGTAATGACACCACCTTTACTAGCTTTATGCTGAGAAGAAAAAGCAATGTCATCTGGCCAAATGACACGATAGGCAGAGTTAAGCAGGAACCCTAAAATTTTCACTTCCTGTAAACATAAAACATCTAGATTGTGAAGCCTACAATGGGTATCACAAACATAGTACTTTCTGGAGAGGTCAGTTAGACCTCACACATTCTAGGACAAAAAATTCATAAAAACTCTTGCATGGTTTCCTCGTCCCCAAGAGAGGAGAAACTATTCTGCAAGAAAGTTGGTACAGAGCCAAAGCTAGGGAGTGAATCTCCAAGAGAGATAAACCTATTTTTTTATGGGTCATCTGTGCATCTATTAGGACTATGAGACCAATGCAAAGACTGGGAGGAAATTGAAGAAACTATGGGCGGTGCGAGCACCACCTTTGAAGTGGAGGGCCTTGCAGCTAAATTTTTCCCCTGGATAACAGGGTTTGAATTAAGCGGTACCATTAGCACTTTAGTAGAAGGAGGAATATCTCCAACCAAAGGTTCCAAAGATGACATAGCCACAGAAGTGGCATGTGTTGACTTGGAGCCTGAGGCATTCCTTCCTTTTCACAAAACTATAGTCCATTCTTCTTTTTTTCTAGCTTCTACACTTTTGATCGGCGCTTCCTTTGGCAATGGATTCACCTAAGAGGTAACCAATGGGCAGTCTTTAATCTTGTGCTCTTCCAATTGACACCAATAGCAGGTGTTGGGTAGGTTCAAATAGAGTACTTTTTGAGAAATGGTGAGAGAGCCAATCTAGATTTCAATAGTGTCTTTGAGGTCCCTAGAAAGGTCGACCTCAACACAAACACACTTCTGGGGATGGGCATTGAAAAATCTGTCATGATTCATGACAATGACCTTACCAAGGGTTTTAGCAATGGACTCAATAAATTACTAGCATGGAAAAGGGAGACCAGGAAACTCAACCCAAACTGAGACCCTAGGTTTCTTGTTGTCCGAGATAGTGAAGTCTCGAGACCATCTCTGGAAAACAACTAGGGAAGACCTAACAGTCTAGGACCCGTGGCTAAAAATAGCTTCTACCTGGGAAGGGTTAGAAAAATGGAAAAGAAAAAAACCTTTGGTAAGGTTTTGCACACCATCAAGGCAGACCCTGTGAGGGGTCCAGCTCTTGTTTACCCAATCTTTAAGGATACTTTTAGGAGGAGTATGACCCACAAAATATCCAATTAGAGTATGCTTTTCTAACCATTCACATGTAGAATCAAATTATTGCAAATTAAGAACAATATCAAGGTTGCCTCGTGAAAGACCTTCAGGGATGAACTTGTGAGGACGTTTGTTTAGAGGAGGCACCATGGCTTTCTGAAGCTTCAAATTGCGCACTAGCATCAACTACTGGGCCGAAGATGGCTGGAGCCATACTAAAAGCTAACCCTAATGAAAAAATCCTGTAGTAAAAGTGGTATGACAGATGGAAGGCTCAGAGAAAAGAAATAGTTAGGACGTTGTACGCATGAAACCCTAGCAGAGCACAAACCTCTTTGTTTCAATCAGATCCTCATTTTTTACTTACAACAATCAAACAATCAAATTAGCATTTATTTGAGAACTATTGTGACGAAGAATCATCAAGAAAAACATTACATAGAAGCTAATATGAAGTCCATTAAAGGCTCTGACATCTAGTCAGGTATAAATACCAACCAAACATAGTAACATTCAAAAACATGAATTTTTATCTACTTTTCAATATAAATTTATACAATGCCAAGTTTCAATTTTTTTTTTATCCTACATGGGAAGTTATACAAATTACCTCTTCAATAGGTATTATAGCATTTTGTCTCACCAGTGACCCAGCTGCAACCATAGCATTTTTATCCAAGGCAACTCCATTAAGTAGAGTATCACCCATACCAACAAATGCCTCATCCTCAATGGTGCACCCATGCAACACAACACCGTGACCTGCCTAAAGCATGCAAGCATGTCAAACAAACATATCAATTCTTATTATAACTAACTAAATCAGCTACAAATATAAATTACATAGATCATTAAATAGTCAAGACAAATACAAACATCCCTCCAAATTTATTGACAATTTAAAACAAAAAGGTAAGCAAATCCTTCACCCCCAGACAGTTTTTTTCACAAATCAGAAATTGTCATCAACAAAATCTTTCCACTTCAAATATTTATATTTAATGCAAGAGATTTAAAAAAGAAAAATAGAACATGTTCTACAACTACCATAAGCTACTTGAACTAGATAATTGATCTACATTGTAAAAGCAGTACTCTGTTGAACATGTCAATCTCTCAAATGCTAGCTAGTTGTGTAACATATGTAGTCCATGCCACATATTGTCACTATACAAGCCAGGCTCTTCATGCAATTCATCATAGATTTATGCAAGGAGAAATTTAGCAACAAAATATGGTAGTCACATTTATCATGATATAAGAATCCTAACGCATTCATAGGCCCTGGAAGAATTTAAATGGTTCTAGAAAGAGAACCAGGAGAAGTCACAAGTAGTTAGTAGATGCATTTATAAATTCATGAAAAGAAACTTTAATATAATTACATACCAATTGTAACTTTACTCCCAATAATTGTGGGAAGAACCTTTCCAACAAGATTTGATTTTGCAACATGCACAAGAGTTTTGTCTTGTATATTTGTGCCATAACCAACTGTTATGCTATTCACATCTCCTGCAAAACCCTAATTGTAAAAGTATAAATACATGCTTAAAACAATCAATTCAATCCTACATGACTAATTTAAAGTGCTAATTTCATACTTTTCTATTAAATGAACACAAATCCCAGAGCCTTAAAAGCATTATATTTCCTTGCATATTTCCTTTCATTATATTTCCTTGCATATTTCCTTTCATTATATTTCCTTGCATATATATAAAGATAATTGAGGCCTGAATTGCCAGTTCCTTTGCACCAATTTATCTTGATATATCTTTAAAAAAAATCTATATGGAGAACATGAAAACATTGAGCTTGCAAATACATATATAATAGGGAACTCAAATGGGTTATCAAATATTGTGAACATGAAAGATTTCAAATTCATACACCCATCAACACTAGCAATTTTAGACACTTGAACCATGGCGATTTTAATTAAATTTGACATGTATAATGTCTGACAAATAAATAAGAATACCCTATGTTCAGAATCATTTCCTTATAAATGAAACCTTTTATTAAAATCTACAACCAATAGTTGCTACATATATTGAAGGAAAAAATCCATTTCAAGATTAGGAAAAAGAAAACAACCATTGACTTCTATAGGAAATCCATGCAGTTTGTCAAATTGAACATAGACAAAAATTTTATCCTTCAACCAAATGAAATGAGGATCAGTGAATGCTCTGTTGTTGTCACAGTAGAATCATTTTCTATTATTTAAATATAAAATATCAATTTTACTCATAATCCTCTATCAACTTACTGCCCAATGTAAGCTATATCACAGAAACAATAAAGATTAATTTTTCAGAAGATGTTCATAGTGTTGTAAACAAAAATAAGGGGGAGACACAATCAAATATTATTGGAATTATATGTTTGTAATCATATAAGGAAATTATGGTGGTTCAGAATAGTGCGCAACCACATTCATGTCAAAGTATTTTGTTCCATGTCACATTAAATAACACAACTACTAAAATAAAATAAAGGTTTTGAGCTTGATAGAAACATCACTCATTTCATTTTTGATCTTGGCAGAAGCATTATATAAATAAGAAAACAATAAAATAAAAGAATAATCTCATTAGCTATGACTATTATTCTAGTCAACATGAATTTGTATGACTTGATTAAAAGAGTAAACATTGTACAAGAATTTACAAATAAAACTTTGTCAAAGGGAAATCATTGTATGCTAGGGAAGCGAGAATAAAAGGATTCATCAAACTAGGTCCAAAAATAGAGTTTTACTTTTCAAACAAATTGAATGCTCCTGATTTGGTTAGTATTTTTTTTCAAAGTAAATTGCAATGCATATCTACCATGGTGAACCATCAACAAATAAATGACCTTTTTTGTTGCCTATAGGCCTATCATTTTGTAAGGTCTTTCAATAAAACATAAAATCCTCTTCTACGATATTCTTTGAATGCATTTACCAAGCTGATTTTTTCACCTACACAGTTTGCCTTCAGAAAATCTTTGTTTCATTTTCCATTTCCACAAGCTTAGTTCCATTGCCAGCCTAACATCAGACCGAGAGATGTGTATGCATTACATATTGTAGAAACTATCCCTTCACTCTTCATGCTGGGATTTTTCTCTATTGACATCTCTTTATAATGGCTCTGACTCTCTTCAAATACTCCTCCTATTCCCTTCACCTTTTGTGCCAGTTAGATGGTAATAATTAAGAAGATAGGGAAGCCATTGATTGTAAATAATTTTTGGATTCTTGGATGTCTACAAACCCCTCAAAACTAGGATGACTTCCTACATCAACCATTTCCTTTAGAGTGTTTATGGATCAATGCAATCCATCATCCATCCAAACAATCTTCAAAATCATTGGAATCAAGTGTCACCAATTATGGATAAAGTTTGACCAATATATTCCCTGAGACTCTGGGATGACAAGATATGTCAATGTTTGTTCTTTCTATAAAGTTTCAGCATATGCTGATGAAATGATATGTACAAATTCCAGGGTGAATCTTTTCACTATCTATTTCTAGACACTTCATTTTCTGCTAAAATAATCATTAAAGAATTTGTAATTTGAACATAAAAATCAGTGTTCCAACTTCACACCCCTTCTCAAACTTAGTTAATTTCTTAATGTAATTTGAAAATAAAAAGTAGTATGTTCTCAAGTTCAGACGTTTCTTATAAATTACTTATTTTCAAGTGTGGCATAACCCATCATTTGGAGGAATACAATGGTCATGTATACTTTATTTAATAGTCCAATACACTGTGAGATCTAAGACAAATATTGTTAATGTGAAATTCTATAGGATTATTTCTATCCTAACCAAAGGTGTTGGTATCTTTATTCATAGTTAGCAATCAGTTTTGAACATTGGCCTTTGTAGGGAACTATAAGGAATGCCATATTTATTTCCCCTTTTTAATCATTTTTATTCTTTTGAGGTAGAGTCACCTCTGAATACTAAAGTTGTCCAAATAGATGGTCATATGTTGGTGAGAACATGCCCCTCCACAAGCATCTAAGACATTATGTCCATCTTCTACATAGAGGATCGACTAGCACATTGACCCACAATACAAGTTGTCCAACTCCACTGTATGCACAACAACCATTGATGTTGAAAGAGTTTCTAGGAGTCACTCCTTCGAGCCTTCCCAAAATTTCCAAGGAGAGTCAGATACAAATTATAACCAAAAGGGAATAAATTAAACTATAATATGGTTTTCACTCCCACCCCTAGCGCCGAAAAGAAAATTGTCAGATTTTGGAAGAGATAATGCTACAACTCTACATCTATGTATCTTTGAGAAAATATTCCATGGTTTGCAATGAGAAGTACAACTACTATGAGGCAAATTTTGAACAAAAAAAACTATCAACACAACAAGACATGACGAACATAATTTAACTTAAATAGTTTTAACCTCTTATTCAATCAAAAAATTGCTACAAATCTACATCTATGTATCTTTACCCATATATTCCTTGGTCTGCAATGAGTAGTACAACTACTCAGAGGTAAATTTTGAACAAAAAGGAACTCTTAACAGAACAGCCACCTTATTCTTGTATCCATTTAGATGGAAAATCAGTTGCAAGTGAAGCTAAAAAAATGAATTTAAAACAAACTGTGCTTTGCAATTCAAGACTCTTATAGTTTTTGGAAAAATGCTCAAAGAGAATTTTTCTTCAAAAGGTTTTTATGAAAATTTAAGGGTTCTAATTCCAACCTAGTCAATTTCCTAGGCCAACCAATGTTACCTCAACTCTTAACAAAAAAATACATGACCAACATAATTTAACTAAAACATAGTACTAACCTCTTATTCAAGAAACACATCACAACTACTTTATGCTTGTATCTGTTTAGATGGAAAATCAGTTGCAAGTGAAGCTAGAAAAATGAATTTAATACAAACTGTGCTTTGCAATTCAAACTCTTATAGTTTTTGTAAACATGCTCAAAGAGAATTTTTATTCAAAAGGAGACTATGAAAAATTTAAGGGTTCTAATTCCAACCTAGTCAATTTGCTAGGCCAACCAACATTCCCTCAACAAGGCTTTAGGGTTGTAACAATGGGGTATCCAACATAGTGAACACCATCCGCTTCCTGGAGTCGATCTCTATATATTGACGAATATAGTGACAAACCAGAGAGGTTTTCGATTATGTGAGGTTTTTAATAATTGGGAAAAACACTATAGTGATTTCCTTGTTGACGAAAGTATATTGGAAGTTCGACACACATCGACCCCTTTTGCCAATAAACACTATCTATAATGGCATTGGAGATTTGGGACAATTACCTTGAATTCTCATTCGCCTACTATAATTTACAATATCTGAAACCCCCTATAGACCTTTGAAATAGCTCTTGTAGATCCACTTAGGTTATGACTATTATTGAATAGATAACTTAAATGACCAGTATAATGTATAGTTATAAAAATCAAATAAGTTAGAGATTGTTTAATATAAGTTCAATGCTTATTTCAATATGTTTAATCATTGAGAAACCTTGTGTTAAATGGGCATTGACTTTTATTTCTATTGGTGCAAAATATAAGTCTCCTTGTATTGAATTGATAAGTCTGTTATAATTCTAATTCCCAGTCAAGGAAAGTTTAATCTAGGTCTTAGGTGAGTGTCGATGTATTCATGTGGGCTATGACTTAGTGATACTAGCACTAATTATGATCTTATTATTCATGTCTCCATTTATGGTACTATTGTGTCTCTTCTGAGAGCCTTTGCTATATTTAATTATGAATAAAATATTAACACTCTTATTCACTGCCTGGAACTTTGAATCTCATCCCCTAATATGGTCCCTATATTTATTCGCTAACTCTCAATATGAATCTCATTCGATATTGGTCTTGTAAAGGCTGAATAAAAATGAAAGCACTAATCTATTTGAAGGAGACAAGAGACCCTTCAATAATTGTAGGAGTGTCAAACTAATGTTATGCATATTATATCATTCAACAAATGTTACTCCTGATTAGCCAATTCATTTTGATGGGGTCATCAATGAATTGCCTATGAACTCATAAAAACTTGTCTGGAGCCTCACACCATGAGCAAGCATCCCATCAATCTGAAGATCTTGGTCCTCTAAATAGACAATAGTTATTTTATAATCACTAAATCAATTCAATCAATTCTTCTAATGACTCCTACCTTGCCACATTCACTAACTATGAAGATGTTATTCTCGCAAATGTTCTTTGTATTGTATTGCACACAACTTGATCTCAAAAGGGGTCGATGTGCATCAAACTTCCAATATAATTTCTCCAACAAGGAAATCACTATAGTGTTTTTTCCAATTATTAAACAGCTCACATAATCAAAAACCTATCTGGTTTGTCACTGTATTCATCAATATGTATAGATCGTCTCCAGGTAGCGAATGATGTGGCCACTGTTACAGGTGATGGTATTTCCAAAGGCATTCTCCTTTACCTTTTGTGAAAATGGGAAGAGTTTCATTTGCAGCCCTCTACCTTGAAGAAATCCAACAGTTTTGAGAACCCATGTTCACTTCAATATTTCTATAATTCTACATGATTGGAAGCTAAAGGAAGGCACATTTCAAGGTCTGCCACCATTTATTGGCCTGCTCATGCCCAATGATACCCAATGCAAAGCATTTTAATGATAATTAATATGGTCATAGTGCCAACCGTGACATGATTTGTTCATGGAAGTAGTGATTTGTTCATTTTCAAAGGAAGGTGGTTTGTCCAAAGATGAACAATGACTTTCATAAAGGATAGTGCCATAAAAATGACAAGCATGGGTAAATAGAGCAGTAATTCAAGTATGGAGCAGTGATACATAGGCATGAGGAATTTCACATTGTAGACTATCAGAAGCAAGATTAACATAGAAATAAGAATAAATGATATGAATTTGTTGTGGGGTAATGTAGTGAATTGAAATTCATGAGAGGGATCTTTGTAATCCAATCTTTCTAGATTCATAGAAATAATGGTTCCTGACTATGTAAATGATTAAACTACAACAATTTTGAAATGAACCTGTCAAACAAAAAACTTTTAGCATTCATTTCTCTCTCTCTCTCTCTCTCTCTCTCTCAATTCAAAAAATTTAGGGTTCTGCATGGTCCTCTTATTCTGGAGCTAAGCTAAATGCTAATAGTTATAGAAGTAACATAAAAAACAATGCCATTCATAGTCTCTATATGGAAAAGTATATTATAATTAGTATTTAAGCTACCATAACCTATCCAGTTACACAATCTACTTGGAGATACATAAGGGCTTGATAAAACATAATCAAAATCCAAGAACCACAAACATCAATATAAAATCATAGAGAATAACTGATCTTGAAAATGGCATTGGGAAATTAGTCATTAATAGACAACATTAACAACTTGTAGAGCCACAGTAGCCACCACCTGTTGCAAGCTAAACATTCTCTACGTAAATCTCCCTCAAATCCAACCGATCATCTAACATCATCAAATCTTCTAATGTTGTCTATTCATGATTGCCATAGGATTTTTGTTTCTTTCTTTAGTCAGCCATAGCTTTATTTTGCAATGAATGGTGTGAGCGTTTGAGATTTCCCACCTTAAATTGATGTGAGGTCAATTGAAGTAGGAAAATTTAACTTCAAAGCCCTCAAACACTTGGAATTACCACCCATGCTTTGAGAAGCACAATGGTTCCCTCAATCAATGTAAGCTTTAGAATAATTCTCTAAACCAGAATGACCAAGTGATGTAACTAGTGAAGGTGAAACAGTTCTTGATCCCATGGTCACCTCCATCATGGCTAACAAACATGGATGAAAGTTTACATGGTTGAGGGATTGGAAATTGAGTACCTCAAACCAAAACAAGTGTCCTCCTTGTCAGTTGAGATAAATGGGTATAGGCTTTAAATGCCATATCATTAAACAAAGTCAAATCATTAAGGAAATACTACTCCTTAGGATCAAATATACATTCAAAATAGAAGACTCAATGACATGATTAAGGTAATAATTGGCTAATTTATTATCTTCACTAATAGTTACAACAACGCTGCTAGGTGATTGATTCAAAGAGTGACAAAGACCCAAGGTTAGGTTATGATCTTCCCTAAGAATTTTTTTTAGGCATCAATTAGGGAAGTTACCAATAGTCATATCTAGTTGTAGAACTCATGATAACATGGGAGTCTTCCTCCAAAAGTTGGATGTTTCAAATGACATTTGGAAGCAAATGATACTTGCAACAATGCCACTGCTTCAACTCTATTATTAATCTTATTTTATAATGGAAGAGAGAAAGCGCTAATTCATTTAGTTTAACACCCATGCCATCAATAATAAATTTAAAATAGAAGACTTAATGCCCCAATTAGCAATAATACTAGCTGATTTAATACCTTCTCCAATCTTTGAAACAATGTTGCTAGGTGTTTGAGTCAAAGACCTGAGTCCAGGTTCTGTGCTTCCCTAAGAATTTTGTGTAGGCATCAATTGGGGCAACTGCTATCCATATATAGCTATAGAAATTATGATATCCTGCAAGTATCTTTCTGAAATAAGGTGTTTAAAACAACATTTCAAAGAAAATCTTGATACCCTACACCACTGCCACTACTTCAACTCTATTGCTAGTCTCTTTTTGGTGCAGGGTACCCCATGAGCACAAAGAGGATCACTTGGATGACCTAGGACATTGGATGTCTAAAATGACCTACAAGGTCATTGAATAACGTAATATGGCCATTTGAGCCATTCAATGTAATAGGAATGTAACAGAGATGCAAAATTATATAATGTTGTAAATCATGCAAAAGATGTAATATTGCCAAAATTGGAGAAATAGGTCTATAAGGGTCACTATAAGGGGATAATGGAATAATGGGTAGTATTAAGAGGTTTTTTTATAGTTTAATGTCTTTTTCAAGTGTTTAAAACTAATATGACATGTAGTTGTTGAGTTGACAACTTTAGTTGTCAACTTGACAATACTTTACATCTTTTTATAATTGTCAAATTAGGGGAGCAGTCGGTTCTAACTGACTCTAGTTGTTTTATGGTTAGTTGATAGGGTAGTTGGTTAGTATTTAAGGTCTATTTAATTTTTATTTTCTAGAGGAAACATGACATGGTCAAAGGAAAAGAGATTTTGTAAGTTTTTCAATAAAAATAATGTTTTCACTGCATTTTATTATCTTTTTCTCTATAACAGTCATTTTGACAGAAATTCCTAACCATATAAATGTTATGCTTTGAAATTATATTTGTTTGGGAATATTATTAGTCTAGATTATCCTCCTTTTGACATTGGAATCATCTTATTTGGTGTTGTAGAGAGGAAGTTATCTGCATTTAGAGTAAAACTATCCTAAACCCTCATTAGGGTATCTAGTGAGTAAATATAAGACTATTGAATTTACACAAATAACCACTAAATGAGACATAGAAAAATAATTTTGAATGTTTCAGAGTTGGTAAAAAAATAAAATTCCTTGCGATTTGGACTAGACTAGAAGACAAACAATTACTATCAAATACAATTTTCAAGTTTGGAGAGAAAACAATTGCCCCAATCTTCTAATTCTTGATGATAAGCTATATAGAAAAGAGAAATGTGTAAATGTGTGCAATCTAATGATGTATATTAAAAACAACCCATAAAATTGTTTTTTCTTTCCCTTAACTTCTATAAAAGAAGGAAACTCTGCTATTCAACTTTGAGTTTAAATTGATAAAGTTGATTAAAAAAAATTGAGATTTGCCTCACCTCTTCCCGTTCTATAAAGCCAATTCCATCCATATCATACAACTTGAACGCAACTACAAAGTAATGAAATGTGGTATCAAGGAATAGGAAATCCATAGTTATGAAAAAGAGCATGCACATGTAGTGGAATAAATATACTACCCATTTTATAGTTCTCTGGACTTAAATTGCCAATGATCGGCAAGATATATAATATTTTTGTGATCTACTTACAGTCTATCTTATCATCTTCAGCTGCATTAGGATGGAAAAAAATAAGTGATCGAACAAAATCACTAAAGTCAATAAAACCCTTCTGCTTCACATCAAATAATTTGAAAACCTATCCATGCAGCGAGAGAAAAGGTCAATTTTCTAGCATATCTTCCTATAAAGTTTTCATTTATTCCATGGGACTATTCAAATAGCAATCAACTTATTTTAAAATGCAATTTGTCTACTTTGAATATACAATTATATAAGGTGCAAGTCAAAAATAAAAAAGGTCAACAGTAAGTAGATTTTAGTACCCGATCAGCAAATAGGTTTTCTTTTTGGCCATTCTTGAACAATGCAAGTTGAAACTCCTCCTATTAAAGGTTTAGCAAGAATCAAGAACACAAGAATGTTAGAACATATCAAAGCTACACAATTTAATTCCTAAACATTCAAGATACTCATACAAAGGTGATCAAGAACACTAATGGATGACAACATCATTATCAACGAATATGCCACTATTTTTTATCAGAGTTTAATAAGAGATAGAGATCCCTGCTATACAATTAAGGGACATCCCTATTTCAACACAACCATAACAACCAAGAAGGTCATAAATACAACACTTCCATAGACAATAAAAGATAACATTCAAGTTATGAAAGGTACATTGGATGAAAATATGGAAGCTTGGAAGATGTCCTGAAAATGGTGGGTGATGTTCAAGGATGAGAGGAGGTGTATTTCAATGCAATGATTGGGGGATATATTCAATATGGGCATTTGGATGAGGCTCTAAATTATTTTGGTCAAATGCATAGACTAGGTGTGGAAGTTTATCACTTCAATTTTCCTATGATTCTTAATTCATGTTCTACCCTTCTGGCATTAGAACAAGGTAAGAAGATCCATGCCTCAATAATAAGAGGTGGGTTTGAGTCAAACAGGTATGTTGGCAATGTTCTAGTTAACATGAATGTCAAATGCCAGAGCCTGGATGATGCAAATAAAGTGTTTGATAGTATTCTAGAGAGAGATGTTGTATCTTGGCCTATAATAGTTGGAATGTATGTGGAGAGTGGGAATAATGAGGAGGTACTTCAATTTTTTTGTCAAATGAGAGAGGAAGGAATAACACCAGGTGATTTCAGTTTGGCTAGTGTTTTAAGTTCTTGTGCCTACATATCTGCTTTAGGATAGGGAAAACAAGTACATGCTCTTGATGTTAGATCAAAATCAGGTGATTATTTATATGTGCATAATGCCCTTGTTATTATCTATGCTAAATGTGGGAGCATAGAGGATGCATACCTTGTGTTCATAGAAATGCCTATTCAGGATGTTGTTTCATTGATGAGCTGTGGAAAGGATGCTTTGAAACTCTATGAGAAAACTCTATCATCATGCTTGAAGCCAGACCATATAACCTTTGTTGGTGTTCTATTTGTCTTTATCTTGTTGGATTAATGAATGAAGGATGTCGCTTGTTTAATTCAATGAGTCTTGATTATGAAATCACACCACAAACACAACATTATGCCTGCATGATTGACCTTCTTGGTTGATCTAGGTACATGAATGAGGCTAAATATTTACTCATTAAGATGTCAGTTAAACCTGATGCTATCGTTTGGAATTCCTTGCTTGTTGCCTATATGATTCCCAAGAATACTAAATTAGGAAAATATGCTATAGAAAACATTTTTGAGTTGGAACCAAAAATTTTTGCACCTTGTGTTATTGTCAAACCTCTATGTTGCAGCTGAGAAGTGGGAAGAAGTAGCAAAGGTTAGAAATATTATGAAAGATAGAGGAGAGATAAAAAACTAGGATGCAACAGGATTGAGGTGAAGAATATAGCGCATTTAATTTTTGTGGAAGATATAAGTCATCCATAAACAACAAAGATCTATGAAGTTCTGGATAAAATGGCTAAGAAAATTAAGGATGCAGGGTATATGTCCAATACAAATTTTTTGCTCCAGGATGTGTAAGAGGAACATAAGGAACATGTTGTTAGTTATCATTGTGAGAAGCTAGCTTTGGCATTTGCAATTAATCAGTACACCTTCTGGGATAATCATTCAAAATTTCAAAAACCTTCGTGTGTGTGGTGATTTTCATAGAATAATCAAATTTCTTTCAAAAATTATTGGCCATGAAATTATTGTAAGAGATTCTGTACAATACCATCATTTCAAGTTTGGACTGATAGAAAATTTAAAGGCATTTTTAGTAGCCATGTTTCTGAGAACAAAACAATCTAATGAGATAAAAATTTTGAACATGCAAGAAGAGATTGAGTACATTATTTCCACAACATCACATTCTTGTGGAATATGGAAGAGATGGTGAAAGAGGCATATGGATAAATGTACTATTAAATTTTGTGTATCCAAAGGAAAGTTCCTATTTGATATTGGTCATCCTTTTCATTAAACATTGTTATTTGTATGATCCATAAATAGGTAGAAATGTGTCAACATTATGCTTACACTTCATTAAGCATTGGTATCTTAAAGATTTTCTTTGTCTAGGTAAAACTCATGGAAATTTAAATTTAAATCAATCAATTTAACACCATGAAATGATCTAACCATCAAATTGATTTTTAGATAAAGTGTTTTTTTCTAGTTCTAATCTCTGATCTGAGTTTTATTGTTCAAAACTATCCCTAATACAGTTATAGTTACAGTCAAGCATAATGTTCCTTTGAGATAAGAATGTAGATTGTAAAAAGGTCATTATCATTGGTCTTAAAATATTTTGATAAATTGTTTCAAATAGCTGGTATGGGTAAGAAAGGACATTAGAGCATCTTTGGTATTGTTTGGCATTGCAGGAACATGACTGTCATGTTAGAGTTCTAATCAAATAAGACAGTTGCTTGACAACTTTTGCAACTTTGCAAAAAAATTTGTATTTAGTAAACTAAATGTCCAACTAATTGAAAAATTGGATGGAGATAGTTGAAAATAGATTTTATGTCTATAAAATCCCTCTTTGGGTCGGGGGTAATCATTATGGAGGAGTTGTATGAAAGTTTCTCAATAAAATATTGTGTTCAATGCTATTTTCATGTCTTTTACTGATCAACAATGTGGTTATCTTATTTGGTGATTTGTTTTGTTTCCAAACCTATTGCAACATTAAATATGATGGTTTGGCTTCCATTCAGATCAAGTTTGAAGATTGGTCATGGAGTAAGAAGGAGATCCAATCATTTCTTTCCAAACTATTCCAAAACCCTCTATACCAAGGGTTTACAATGAGATTGGTTAATAACTCTACTTTACAACATTGAAAAATTCTCAAATTCTAGATTCTATTAGTATTTTAAATTACCTTTCTAATGCAAGCACACTCTAAATGAATGGTTGAGTATGTGGAGAATAAAATGATGCCCTAGGAGGAATGGACTGTTAGTTTTCATTAAACTATGACTGTAAAAGAATAGTTCTTGCTAATCACTGACATTTGTGAAGATTCATTTTGGCATTAAAGATTGAGAAATGTTGTAAAAAATCTAAAGATTCATTCCAAACCATTTTCAAGAGATATTATCTAGTATTTAAGTGTCGATCAACAAGGTTCTCTGCCAAAACTATCTTAACTATGTGACAATCACAATCAAATTAGTTTCCAATGTTACTTAGAATTTGTTTTTTGTTTTATAATCATTGGAAGTTTGAAATGTATCTTCATTGAACCTATACCCCCTTTCTCCATTGGACAAGGTTCCTATGTTGTTTAACCTTAAAACCAATATCTTACTATCATGAAAGTGACAGTCACAAGTTTGTTTCATTGTTTGAAAGTTGTATATGCCTTGCAACCATATCAAGGGTAGAATTTTGGCAGTGATTCTTAATACACTCAAGGTGTTGTTACAAAACAAAAGCATAGTGAAAGGAGATGCACTTCAAAGTTCATACAAGAGTTGGAGGTCACTGTTTTTGCCTTGAGTTTCCATGGTGTAAGGGGATGGACCATGGCCAAGGTGTGAAGTGTTTTTTAAACCATAAGTTGATGGTCTAATAGGTTGTAGGTTGAACATTAGATGGAATTTTATTCACTGATCATAACATTATTCCTTTGAGAACCTTTTGGGCCTTTGTTCAAACTTTGTATTCATGGATGAGACACAAGTTGATCCTTGAAGTGTGGGTTGATTAATACATTGCCAATGAGTCAAAGTGTTTATAGGGTCAGGGGGTTGAGTTGTTGATGAGAGCATTGTTTGATGAAGAATCAAACAATGAAATAAATAATACATTATAATTAAAAACAAATATTACTTACAGGATCACAAAAAAGAGCATATACTAGAATATCCTTGCAATTAAGGAATATTGCCTCAGCTACAATAGGTCTTGAGATTAAAAAATAGTAAAATTGTAATAATAAGAAAAGAAACATGAAATAATGTCAAATATCCTTATGTATAAACACCTCATCTAATCAAAACCTAGGATTTGTTGAGAAAAAATGTACCATCTATTGACAAGCAATCTGAAAATATATATGTAGGCACATCATCCAAAAAGTAATAACATAAGAGAAGTGAGTGTATAGTAGCTTACACATTGTCCATGTTGCTTAGATTCTCCATTTCTTGACAAAATAATAGTAACCACAAGTCCCATTGACAATAAAAGAATCTCAACTAAATTTTTTTGAGAAACCCTATGGAAATGATAGGATGAGGTTGGAGGAGATGAATCTAGTTATGCCTCAGAGAATGGATACAACTTCAAATTTTTGGCGAGTCTATTATGCCGTGCATTTGCAATACATATGCATGCCCTTGGCTTGAACTAGAGGCAGAAAGATTTGAATTTGCATTGGAGGTTTTCCACACAAAATTCATCTTAGAAATTCACTTCCCTCCATTCTTCTATCTTTTTCCACTACTAAAAATGCACAATTTTTTTTAATTTTTAATTTAAGACAATTAAATTAATTTTAATTAAAATGCATGACCTTTTTTTACTCAATTTTTAATTTAAGGTAATTAAACTAGTTTAAATTTTTTATTTAAAATAATAATTTTTTTATAGGTAATTGACTGAAGTCTAAGAGTATTTTTTTAAACTTATTATTATTAGTAGTATTATTAAGTTGATTAGATTCGAACTCAAGACCTCCCAATTAAGAGGCTCACATCCTACCACTATGCTATAGGTTGTTGCCTTTAAAATAATAGTTTTTAAGTATTTGAGATTGTATAATATTTTTTCCTTTAAAAATGTCTTAAATTAGTCTCTTGTGTAATAGTGCCTTGACATGAGTCAGAGCTTGGGATCATGAAGTTTTCTCGATAGTGAAATCAATGAATGATATAATCATGATACATGTACTTTAATAAAGCCCTAGCTTTTATTTGTTGGATGATGTTTACTCATGTATGTTTTCCTATAAAGTCATCATACTTGTGTGTATATAGTGAAGCTTTAATTTATTTCATATACATTTCACATTGGTATAGTATACTTATTGATCATGCACTTATTGTTTCATATTTCATTTCTTAAAAGATGTTTGTAAACATGGGTTTATTTGATAGTCTAAATATATGTGTTTTCATATTTTATGTATAAATCCTCTACTGTCAAATTCCTTAGAAATCACATGGGGCCTCTTGTGTTATCTAATAAAGTTTGAGGGTTTCATTTGGATGTAAAAAGGAAAGAATTTGAACTTTATCTTATAGACAGAAAATGAGACAAACTAGTGGCAAATAGTGGCCAGAATAATGTTTGCACAATAAGTCTAATGGCGAACACACATTATTGGTGAAATGCAACTTCTAAGAATATAAGTATATGATATTATCAAATGTTAATGTGTAAAGGAGTATTAATCATTCATTTATTCATTTTTATTATAAGGGTGACTAATTATTTAGTCATTTTACTCGATGACCAATTTGGTCATTTATTTAGTCAATTATGTAGTCATATTACCCGATGACCAAATTGGTCATTTATTTAGTCATTTATATTTGTGAATTGCAAAAAAATGGTAGAACATGATAAGTTTTAGTCACCTGGTCATTTATGATGACATTATTTTTTCCATTAGTATGAAAAGAATATCTTCGGTAAACATAAATCAAAAGATAGGTCAAGAGAAAACCAAAATACAAATATCAGAGATCACCAAAAAATGCTCAGTACAAAGAAAACTGACGACACATTTTTGTGTGTAAACTAAAAAATACTTAGTGAAAAGGATAAAGAGGAAACCGACAGTGGAACCTAATGAGTAGGACAAAAAGAAAACTGAGAGAACAGTCAAAGTGCAACCCAAGAGATAGTTCAAGAAAGGAACATCGAGAGACAGTCTAACTGACTTCAGAGCATAACCAACCGATAGAAACTGAAAGCCAGTTGAAGCCCACAAAAAGTGGATCTGACTTCCACGTTAGATAAAATAGTCTTATTCTATTTATAGAGTCTTGATTTATTTTTTAACCATTAATTTAGGGGCAATAAATATTATTGTAACTATTTTGATCAGTCTAGCTGATTGAAAACACATGGACTGGAAGATCAAGGTAAAGTTATAAACTTGTGATCTTAAAGTTAATATTGTTTTACGTGAAACTTAATTAGGTCAATATATCTTATAAATAGATGTTGTAATCATTCATTATATATATGAGGATGGATGAGAGGATGAATGAATCCTACGAGCACATCTATGGATTAGACTAACAGTTTCAAGAACTAGAATAGCAAAAGGTGAATTTGGTTATCAAGAACCAAGAACAGAGGCTACCGAGCAACGAAGGTATTATTCAATCACATTAGGTGATATACTTATTCATATAATATTAAATAGATATGTAATCAGAAATAGGAGATTGCATACACTAGGTCAAATTGTAATTTTATTACATTCTAACAAGTGAAGCAAAGTGTAAAATTCCTTTCAAGGAAGGTGGATTTAACCATCCAATTGTAAATCTCTTAACCGAGTGCACAATAAATAGTGTTGTTAAAGCTCTTAAAAGAGTAGAATTTAAGAGGCCTCCACAGATACTCTTAACAGGGTAGATCATCAAAAGTGATCAAATTGTAAGCCTTAACTAGCCCCTTCCAATCTGTAGATAGTGAAGAATTTGTGGGTGCCATCCCCACTGCAATTTTTACTTCCTAACAAGAATTTTCTGCATTATCATATCTTGTGTTATGTGTCAATTACTTTCATGAATGTTTCTATGAATGTTCACATGTTTGATTAAGTTTATAAATTGATAAATCTTACATCAAGATAGTATAGAACAGATGGTTGGATAAACAATTGATTACCTAAAGGATAAAGGTTAAAAGATACAAAAGTTTTAGAGGTACTGATTCACCCCTCCCCTCTCAGTACACACTTACCATTAATTCCAACAATTGGTATCAAAGCTAAGTCTCTTATTTGGAAAAAATTAAAGGCTTAAGAGAAAAGATCATACAATGGAGAAGTACAGACTTGACAAGAATATTGAGAATCATAAGCTACAAATTCAGCTCTTCTATGAGAAGTATAAAGAAGCTATAATCAAGATGAGACATCTGTTAGATGAAAGAAATATTATGACATCTCACTGGAAAGAAATATATCACCTTGAGGAAGAGATACTAGATTTCTTTGAGTCTTCAGAATCAAATACTAGTAAAGCATCTGACAGATCAGAAGAAATCATCATAAGCCTAAATGAAATCAATCAACATCTGGCTGGACAAGTGAAATATCTGCAAATCGGTCAAGAGACACATATGGTAAGAATGATTGATGTCATGAACAGTGCTAGACAAGCTATGAAAGAAAGAACACTGGCTATTGATGATGGAAGGAAGATTACTAAGAAACTACAAGAGAAAGAATCTAAAATACAAAGATTAATAGAACATCACCATGAGATTACAAATCAGATTATTCTTATGAGTCAAGAGGCAAACAAAATGAATGTTGAACTCATTGAAAGAATAGAATCTATCGGTGAGCTAAGGGAAGAAAATGAAAAGATAAAACAAGAAATTAGAATTTAGCAGCAACATAATGAAATTATCAAGAAAGCTGAAAAAAGCAATAAAATAATGGATGATTTTCTTGATGGACAACAAAGAATCAACAACAACACCGGTCTAAGTTATACCGAGAATGGAGAATCACCCAATCCAGTTGATCCAAAGAATGTCTATGCAAATCCAAGACCAAGAAAGCTAACATGAAATCACTGTGGAAATCAAGGCCACACATCAAATGTATACAGAAGCAAAATGAAAGGTATTCCTAAATCCACATCTTCATTCATAGGATTTTGTTATAAATGTAACAAAAAAGGATATAAAGCATATAAATGTAAGTTTGAGATGAAACAACCAAAGAAGGAAACCTACATGGACAAATACTATCCTACATGCAAAATGAATGGGTACACAACTCTTGAATGTTGGAAGAAGAAAAAGCAAGCATGGAAGCCTAAAGGTCAAGAAACTGCCTATCAACCAAAAAAAGTTGGTAACCAGTATGTATGGGATTACAACACATGGAAAAATTATACAGCATGTGGAAGATTTGGTCACATTGCTGCAAACTATATGAGATAGTGGACAAGAAAGTCTAGAGGCTAGACTAACCCCAGAATGGCATGCTTACACTGTCATAAAGTTGGTCATCTCAAGAAATACTATAGAGACCGAAGGATAGAGACCAACACATTTCCCAATAGAAATACCATTGAAGGCATTCGGAAGATGAGAAAAAAAATGTGGAGGAAAGCTACAAACATTGATGAAGCTGGACCGAACTGTGCAATTGGTGACACCCTATCCAATGGATCTGGTGACATCACTACCCCCACCTAAGAAGAACAAGTAAGTATGGAACTGCATTACACTAAGTAGTATTTTACATCAGTTCCATAATATGTTGATGAAATGGAAAATTAGCATAAGAAAAGATGCATCATGATATTACTTGTTAAAATCTGTGAAAACTATTCCTTCGAGCAATACATACCGAAATCCATCAGTATACGCTCAAAGATGAAATTGTCTTCACTTACTGAGAATCGTCGGTTAACATGTAAAAGCTAAATTTGTAGTGTAAACTAAGACTTGTCACTAATCAAGCAAGTTGAAAAAGCTATTTTCACAAAACAACGAAACCCATTGGTAAAAGAAAGAAGTGAGATGACTGCCCCAAAGCATCACGTTGTCACCGAAGAGAGAAGTTAGTGTTTTACCCAACGAATCCATCTTCGCAACTAAGGATTGGTTGAGCATTGATGACTTGTTTTAGGGAAAGGTCTATAAAAAGGCAATAGAAGGGTTTCATTATTCACCAATGAGTAGAGCAGAGCGACGAAAGAAAAATTTGAGCAACCCAAAAAAAACATCACAGAGTAACTTCAACTCAACCTAGAGCACTCCAACAGATCAATGACCACTATAGATGTAAACAATAAGTTCCTAGGTTAACCAAGAACTCTATTTTATGCATTTACAGAAATCTCTAAATGTCTGAAATAATGGCCACGACTTCAAGAACCACCAAACTGAATAACATCAAGAAGAATAAGGTTAAACTTATCAAGAATTCTACATGTGAGAAACCCCATTACAAGATATTCCTTGAGGTTGCATCACAACCTGACAATGCTGGAGCATTCTCGTGAATACCTTCTAGGCTTATGTTTGTTGAAGATGTGGGAGCATACATTCACTGTAATATTGTAGAAATTGGTGATTTAGAGGTTGAAAAAGCTTTCAAAAAGCTATGTAATGACGATGGATCTATAAAAGATGAGCACAAGCACATAGAAGTGAAAGGGCTCACTGATGCCCTATTGTTCCCAAAGAAGACTGAGTGGATTTGGTTAGTACTGAGTCAAATTCACAATCACACGCTATGGCTGGATGAGCCAAAAATGATAACCTAAGATGTTATTCATGTAGTCACCGATTATCCCATAACCGATAAGGTAAAGGCATTGAAACACCCACCCAAGGCTGAGATTGAAAAGAACACAGGAACCAAGTGTGATGGTAGAGGACTTAAGGTATCCACCATCACAGATGATGAACTAAAATTTAGAGCATGTGTCCTAGGCTACAAATTCTTTCAAGCTAGAAGGATGAACAACATAGCATCTGGAGCAGTGGATACTGCATATAAAATTGTAAAGAAAGGAACTCAGTTGGATCTATCAGAACTTCTACTTAACCAGTTAGAAGAAAACTTGAGAACAATCAGAAATTCAAAGACAAATACATGTAAGTTTGGCTCACTTATCTTGTGCATTTTATTTTAATTCCAAGAATCATTTCCATCAGTAGGAAATATAAAATGGGATACCACTAGACCAGTCACCATATAGATCGGTGAATACATAACATCACTAGGAGACAACTTTGAAAGAATTATGGATGAGTACTTTACTAGATTCAAAGAGAGAATACAGAAAAGAGTGAGAGTCCCTGAGCAACTAATTGAGAAATTAAAAACTGATATATGTTTCATGGTTGGCACAAACCACACATACATCAAACCTACTATACCAAGAACAACATGGTTACAACCATTAGACTATGAGGTAAACATTGATCAAGCATCCAATGCAATCGATGCATTGGTAAATGAACCCATAGAAAAAACACAACCAAAGTTTGACACTTATGAAGAGGTCAAAGAAAGAATCAAAACTGGCTTGGTTGTAAAGAAAATAGACAGGAAGAAAGATAAAAAGGTTAAGAATTTGAAGAAAAGGTTGTCGATCATAGAGGATGTAACCGAGGGACAGCCACCCATCGGTGAGGCTGAGAAGGAAAGTGACTCTGAGTCTATAGATTTAGATACTCTGTTACCAACACCAGCTAAGAAGCCTAGAACCACAGATGCCTCAAGGACTAGAAGTTAGACAACTAAGGAAACAAGTCCTTCACCCTTGAAGAAAGGTCAAGTAAGGACCTACAAGAGGAAACCGACAACATAGAAAATAGGGCCAACAAAGAGAAGAAAGCTCATTCGAACCAGGGAAGATATTGAGGACACAGAACAAGATGAAGGTGTTCATGAGGAGAAGAGTAAGGTCCCTAAAACCATTGATCAAATATGTGCACTGATGGTTAAATTAGGATTAATTAATGAATCAAAAGTCAGAAGATGGTTAACTCTGGACCCCTTGGACCAAAACAAGATTGAAGAGGGAATCATCAAAATGATGAGTACATATAAATATGTACCAGTAAAATTCTATGACAAAATTTCCAATGCACTATATGATAGAATATCTGCTAGATGGACCTATGCATTGAAGAATGGGAAAGAGGTAAGGGAAAGAGTCATTGTATCTCTTATGCCTCTCGAATCCAAAATTGAAGAAATCAAGGAGATGATGGAGAAACATGCATAGGAGTTCTCACCCAATATGAGAGCTTACAAGATACTTGATGGAAAGTTAATAGATCTAGAGAAGGACGACAACAAAATTTGGATCAAGATACTCAACAGACCCACTAAGGAAACAAGTCCCAAGCCTCAGAGAGCTCTAACCGAGAATTAGGAAGTCAAGAATGATCAAGATACTAAGAGCACAGAACCAATCATCATCATAGATGTTGAATTGGATAAAGAAGAAATGGACACCACATGCAACAAGGATATGGATGTTGCAGATGAGACATGACCGGACACCACTATGGACAACATTGTGGAAAACATAGTCATTGACATAACCGATGATCCAATAGAAGAAATACAAAAAGATGAAGATGTCATTGTTATCAAGGACAAGACTAACAAATGGGACACTACATTTGACACTTCACATGTGAACATACTAGGCAATATGCCAATATTGATGCAAGCCATCAATATACTTCAAGATCAAGAAAAATCACCTGCCAAAGATTCAAGAATTCTCAAGGATGCAGGGGATGAAGGAAATAAAGATAACATTGATGACTAGAATGTGATCAGAGATACTCAAATTGTAACCAAAACTGACAAGGTTACAAAAGGGGATTCAAATAAAATAGATGGAGACACTGATGAGAAGGATGCATAGACAAAGGAAGATGAAGTACATAAGGATACTAATGAAGGAGAAAAAATAAAAGATGACACTCCTGAGGTAACCGAACAAGTTTCTACAAATAATGTAAAGGTTGATGTGGATATGTCCACTCAAAACTAACAAGCTGACACCGAAGCACAATAGAAAAAAGAGGCAACACCCCAAATCACTTCATCCAACACAATAGAAAAAGCTAAGAAGATAAATATGGTCCTACATTCAAGTGAAAATCAGAAGAAGAAGAAGAAATCCAAAAAGAGTAAGTTGGAAGTCACTCTAGATGAAATAATTGAGATACCCAAATGTGACCCAACTACACTGGACTATGAAGCACTTAAAGAGTACAGTGAAATATGCCAAAGGAAGGCACTACATGAGAAGCTAAGAAAGTAGCACTGAGACTCCATGGTACTAGAAACAACTAGGGACATCTTGCATCAGATTGTACCTGATGTTGATGTTGATCATAATAGACCTATCCTTGATCAACTAGCCACTCTCACCGAAGCCATTACAACACAGAACATTGATGCAGAAAAGGCAATTGAGGAAAGAGTAGAGCAGAAATATCAGCACAAACTTGTTGAAAAGTGTACACCTCCTTCTTTCATGATCCGTGGTTCCCAAGCTTTCCAAAGGCAAGGGTTAGTAGCAAAGGTTTCACCAATGATATAAATCAAGTACATAATAACTACTAAAATGAATAACCTGAAATGTAATCAATAAAATGTACTAGCAAGAGAAAGGAAAACAAATAAATACAAACCCCATGATGCTTGAAGCTTCTATTGTTTCTCTCTACTTCTTCCGAAATGCTATTCTTGATGCTCAGTATTAGTGGGGCAGCGTCTATGACTTGAGAAGCGTCAAGAATTTGATAATTGAAATGTGTGTGATCGCAAGATGGCTTGAATCCTAGAACCAAACTGACATAGTAATGGTGCATGAGAGATTGAAATCTTGTATCCTTCAAATGGTTATGAAGGGTTTATTATATAGGAATTGGTGATGATATGAACGGTTGAGATCAATCCCAGAGATAGGGAGATGAATGGTTGAGATTAAAAGGAACTAGAGAGGCCATCAGTAAACTCCACCTCTTCAATTAGTAAAGAGGAGATAGAGTTTGGTTGATTGAAAAGCTAATGGTGAGTTACCTTTTTGAACTGAAGAGGTGGGTGAAGCTACCCATGTGGCCTGGAGAAATGGGTGGAGTAACCCATGTGATGTGATTGGAGTTATCTCTTTGAAGATAAATGAATATTTAATTCATTTATTTAATTAATGTTTTCAACATGTGAGATAATTGAATTTTTTTTTATTAAGAATTGCTTTATTGAATGAAATGAAATTAATTTAATTGAAATTAACTTAATTGGAAGAATTTAATTAGTAAGTTTAAATATTTGAATTTAAACTATAGGAAATTGAATTTAATTAATTAATTAAGGTTAATTAATTTAAAATAAAATTAATTATTTAATTAATTTTGGGAATTTGATTAGATGATTTGGGGAATGAATTTAGAAGAAAATATATGATTAATTAATGATTAAAAAACTATTAATTAATAGATGAAAATTAGTGTTTTTAATGTAAAGTCGCAAGCGTGTCCATTTTCGGGTGTCTACATTTGCCCCTCTTTGATGCAATGTGACTTGTCGCAGTGTGTCAAAGATTCTCTGATTTTGCCCCAGCTTGCCCCGATAGTAGTAGGTGTATTTATGCCCCCTCAACAAATTTGAGCAAAAAGTCACGACATGAGCGTTGATTTGTTAAAACCGCAATTTCTGAAACTGGGTAGCTGACGGATATGAAAAATACTTTAAAATGCCCCTGTAATTGACTATCAAAGTTTCCGGGGACCGGAAAGAAATTTCGGAGCTCCTAGTGAAATTAGGGTTTTTTGAACCCCTATTAATAGCCAAGAGAGCCATTCATTTGTCACATTGCGATCTTGGAGCTCTTGGTTTCTTGGTGAGTCTGCTTTCAGTTTCTGTCTTCTTTTCTCCTATTTTCTTGCGATGGCGGGTCTTTATGGCGTGACTCACATATCTGACCGAGTTCGGATGTACCACAGACCAGCTGGCGCAAGATGTCTGGTGAGTTTTATCACTTTGTGTGTCATTAATTCTTTCATTTATCACTTTTAAAAATAGTACTTTTTTGAGAAATTGCAGTGTGTGCCGCAATCGGTTGCGGTTTTGCCGCAATTGCGGTTTAAATGCCGCAATTGCTAGTTAGAAACCACATTTGATAAGTGTGCCACACTTGTGTATGTTGCATGCCATAATTGAAGTTTGTATGCCGCACTTGCTGTTTATGTTCTGCAATCGCCTAAAAGTACCGCAGTTGTATGGTTTTATTACCGCAATCAATTTTTTAGCACTGTTTGCCTGATTTCTTTGTCTGATATCTACTTTTTCTTTCTTTGGTTACTTGCCTTAATGATTGAAACTGATATTTTTTTGATTTATTTCTATGTGTAGTTCACTGGGTAGATTCTACGCTGTCGAGAGTCTAGGCCGACAGGTCTTATATATAGATTTCAGCTAACAGAGGATGAGAGGTCAGTTCTTCGAGATCTTGGTTTATACTGGATTTGCTATATGCCTGAGATCACGACCAACAGGGGTTTGATCTCTACTCTTGTAGAGCGGTGGAATTCTAATACATGCACTTTTTGGTTACTAACTGGTAAGTGTACTGTCACTTTGGAGGATGTGTATTGCATCCTCCAACTCCCGATCCAGGGCAAGCTTGTGGAGTATTCCACCCGTACTGGTATTGTTTCCTTGACCGACCTTTCTGGATTGCCCCAAGATCAGCTTGGGTTGACTGGTGATTATGATATTCCATGGTCCAGATTTGGTTTGGGCCTTGATAGGTTGTCCACCTTACTAGGCAGTTTGATATGTGGCATCTTATGCCCCGATCGTCGACAGTGTGGTTTTTATGTTAGTTTCGGTACTGTGTTACAGAGTATGGTCAGGGATCATATCATATTCTCTTGGGGTCCATGCATGTTGGCCCATATGCATTTTCATATGTTTTATGTGGCTTACCTTGATGGTAAGTCACTCGGTTACAGTGCAACCCTACTGTAGATATGGGCATGGGAGCATATTATTGTATGTCGTCCTGTCGGTGCCCGTGCTCTTCCAGCTGATAGGCCATATGTCTTTATGTATGATGGAGCCATTGTTCAGACTCATATGGGGCATTTGACTTACTGGCGGTAGCAGTTGGACATGATTCCTTACTTTATTTGGAGGCCTTATAGAGATTGTCTAGTGTGGGATGGAGAGGACATCCATCTTCCCTTCTATTGCCAGCAGAGGTACCTGATTGGACGTGTTACTAATCATGTCCATATGATTGACTTTCACAACACCGACAGGGTGTTGCATCAGTTTAGCGAGCAGCAAGACATTTCTGATTCTTATGCATACTTTTCTTGGAGGTTGAGGGAATCTACTGTATGGGGTGGTGTAGTATCACTGGATGCTACCCAAACTAAGTTTTTAGGCTTACTTCTTATTGCATGGACCTAGCATTCAGCTACTGTAGATGCAGGTTTGTCTTGTTTTTTGATTGCTTATGTGCTTCCTTTCTTCTCTCTAATACTTGCTCATATCTTGTTTTGATACTTATGTTCTTATCTGTGTTGGTACTAATATTTGAATTTGTCTTTTGCAGGAACTACACCTCAGTATGATGCACATTGGGTGTAGGCTCGGCCTGTTGCACTTATAGATGTCTCGCATCCTATTGCCAGGACCATTATGAGGAGGGCCTGGAAGGTACAGCGTGGTAGGGGAGGTTGTGATGGAGGGAGAGGTAGTGGTAGGAGAGGTAGGGATGGGGGGAGAGATGGTGATAGGGGAGGTAGGGATGGGGGGAGAGACAGAGGACGGGGTCAGGGAGATGATGGGGGAGATGATCCTGGTCCTGGGGGTGCTGGCAGCAGAGTCAGGACTAGAGGCGGCTAGAGTGGGGGTCAAACTAGTGCTCCTCGAGTTGGGTTGGGTACCATTTTGGAGGATGAGGAGGCCATGGAGGAGGAGGCACCCCAATTGGTGTGGAGAGTTCACCGGCGGACAGGTGTTGTTCTGGCTCCTAGAGAGGAGGACAGAGTCATTATTGAGGATGTTGATATTGAGATTGGTGATATAGACATGGAGGCTCTAGATGAGCAGAGTGCAGAGACTGGTTCCTCTACTGATATTGGAAGCATTGGCAGTAGCACAGGTGAGAGCTTAAAGAGTGATGATGATTGCTGGGTTGTTAGGAGGAGAGGAGGTGAGGGTTTGAGAGACAGGGTAGAGGAGGGTGAGATGGATGTGGCCATGGGAGGTATGAGGATTATCCCTCGAAGTTGAAGTGCCTCACTTAGTAGGTACAGGACCTTCAATCCAGGCTTGCTTTATCTAACACACGTGCCACTATTTTTGAGGCCCAGGTTATAGTGACCGAGCCCAGAGAGCAACAGGCTCAAGCTGAGGTTTGTTCTTTTATTGATAGTGTACAAGATGTTTCACACTGAGATATTCTGGATAGATTCTATAGATTTGGGTGCGATGCGTAGAGAGAGATTGACTATTGGTGGCACCATTATGAGGGTGCAGTTCTGGCAGAGCAGAGAGTGCCTAGTTACATAGCTTCCCAGAGATCTAGCAGGGCCCAGCAATCACAGAGTAGTGGCATTAGAACTCTTGGTTCATCTCAGAGGATAGATTCTGACATGCCACCCCCTCATCCACCTCCTAGCGAGGGTGGGGGTAGCACATATTGATTTATGTATCATGTACCATTTTTGTAGTCTTTTCATTGTATATACTCTGAGTAGTACCCATTTTTGTATCCCGATACACTGATATTTATTGATATATATGTTGATTACCTTCTTTGTTCAGACTTGCAACCGTTCACTGTACTCAGATAGTTTGATTTATATGAGATGCAGCTAGTGTTTTTGATATGATGTGCAATGGTTTACTTTCTATATGTGTGATTCTACATGATTTGGTGGTTTAGATGATGAGATATATATGCAATATGATTCTATTATGTAGACTCGTATATGGATGATTTAATTTTCCTATGATACTGACATATATATGCAGGGTGGTAGAAATGAAATACATGTTTATATGAGATGCTTATGGATGCATGTGATTTTATTTTTTATCATGTATGCAACTACCTTGTTTTTTTCTTTTCTGATGTACTTTAATGGAATGAATGCAATCTATTATGCACAAAATATCTAAGTAATGCATGTGTTAGTTAGAAAGAAGTTAGTTTGGATAGATGTGCTCTGAGATTGATCTAATAGAATGGAATGATAGAAAGGATGTTATTTTTATATTTTTGGATAGATATGATTTGATAGAAAGGATGAGTGTCCCAAGTCGCTGCCCCTATTTCTAATATTTGTCATCATTGCATCTTTTTTTGTGTTTTCTGAAATTCCAAAGAGCATCGAATGATCCAGATCACATACCACCTAGATACTGCCATGACCTCTTGATAGAGGAAGGAGTAGAGAGATTGAATAGAGAGAGAACCTAGTGCACCCAAATATTGACCATCTGGGTTCAACTATGTTCCCTATTTGAAAAGAAAGAGAGCCAAAAGCACCCAGATATTGACCATATAGATACCGCTTGTCCTCTAAATTAATCTAAAACAAGGAAACCAAGATAGAACTCCTATGCACCCAGAGTTCATCTGGATAACACTATGACCTCTTGATTTTCGAAAGGGAAAGGCAAGAAAACAAGATAGAACTCCTACGCCCCTAGAGTCCATTTGGATAGCATCGTGAGCTCTTGTTTGCAACATAAAGGGAAAGACCATAGAAAAAAAGATAGAACTCCAAAGCAACTCAAAGTCCATCTGAATAGTGCTGCGAGCTCTTGATTCTATAAAACAAACAAGAAAAAATAAAAGAGAAGGAGTGTCCAATTCTTTCCCAGGGTTAAGCTTAGATCGTGGAACTGCGTGGCTACCAGATAAGTGATAGCGCCTACCATATTTATCCTAAATCATCATGGCCCTGAAATCAAAGTGAACATTCAACAGACAGCAATCAAAAAAAAAAGTCATGATCTATCATAGCTACTCTCCTCACATGGTGGATCCTGGAGTAGCGTAAGAACATAACAGCGAAATATAGACTGACATCTGACTGACTTGACTGACCTAGTCAACATTTTTGGATGGTTCCTTGATGCAGTTGGATTCTCTTGATTGGCTTGACTCTTTGGATAGGCTTGATTGGCTTGATTGCTTGAGTGTGTCTGGTTTTAGTAATAGATTACTCATATAAGATTGACCTGTCTATTTTGAGCGTATCCATCACTGTGTAAGATGATTAATATGATTTGATTGATTGATTTCTTTGATCATGTTGGCAGCTGATCAAGCTATGTCAGATGGGCCCAATGCTGGTTTGCAAAGCTCATGATTGTGACAATTGATAGATTGATTTGATTGTGTTGGCAGCTAATTAAGCTATGTCAGATGGGCCCAATGTTGATTCATAAAGATCATGATTGTGACAATTGATATCTTGGCTTGGTCGCCAGTTGCTTGTTGATTGATTTGATAGATTGATAAAGTTGTATCAGATGAGCCCCATGTTGATTCACAAAGCTCATGATTGTGACATTGATTGACTGGGCGTGATCGCCCTTTGCTCTCTTGATAATCAAGTTGGTTTTATTGCTTTGGATTTTGCAATTTTTTGAATGTTTTTTATGAAGATTGATTTTCTCTTGATTTTTGATTTTTTTAGGATTTTTTGACGAGTTTTCCAATTTTTTTGGATTTTTCAGGACCTTTAGAATCACCCCCAGTCTGGTGAACCAGTATTTAACCATGGGTAAGTGCTTGGTGTGCAGAGGGGAGTGTGCTTCTGGATATAGCTTGGGTAGTTAGTCTTGCATTTGAAAAGTGCTCAAGCTTTTTGATTTTGGAGCTCATTGATGGTGAAGCTGGATTTGAACACTTGGTGCCTGTTTGCCAAGTTTTCACCAAGGTACCTACTTAATAGCGCATATTTACCAGGTTTTCACTGAGAGAGCGATTTTTTTTCTCTTTAATTTTTTTCTTTTTTGATTTTTTTTTTTTGCTTGTCACCAAGGCGTCTGAGTGCCAGGTTTTCACCAAGGTAACTTTTGTATTTTTTTAATTTTTTTGGTATTTTCTGGATATGTAGATAGGTGCCTTAACCATAGAGACCTCAAGGATAGAACCTCTTGAGGTTCATGTTGTTGATGTATATGGGGAGTTGATCTTCTTCTGGTGTCGCTAGTATAAATGCCCCACTCTGAGTAGAGCCGACAATGACAAATGGTCCCAGACAGTTAGGCTCAAACTTTCTGGGTTTGACTCACTCTGCTTGATTCTTTTGATTTTCCATGAGGACAAGGTCTCCTACCTCAAATTTTCATGGCTTCACCTTCTTATGATAGTTCCTTCTAAGGCGATTTTGATAGCCTTGTAAGTGGTTGAAGGCATGTTGTCTTCTTTCATCTAGTAACTCTAGTTCACTGAGCCTTGCTACACTGTAGTCTTCATCTGAAACTAGGTTCTTCAATGATATCCGTAGGGATGGGATTTCCACTTTGAGGGGTAATACCACCTCTGATCCATAGACTAGGGAGAAAGGAGCAGCTCCTGTAGGTGTTCTCACACTAGTTTTGTATTCCCATAATGCGAGACTAAGCTGTAAATGCCAGTCTTGCTCTGATTCATTCACTATTTTCTTCAAGATTGTCTTATTTGTAGCTTTGGCTTGGCCATTCCCTTGAGGGTAGAAAAATGAGTAGAACCCTTGTTTGATATGGAATTTTTTGCATAGCTCTTCAACATCCTTGTTCTAGAAATGTGTACCATGATTTGTCAGGATTGTTTGAGGGATCCCGTATCGATAGATAATGTTGTTAAGTATGAACATTGCTATTTTATTTCTAGTGATGTAAGTGAGAGGAATTGCTTCCACCCACTTGGTGAAGTATTCTATTGCATCTATGATGTATTTGTGTCCATTTGCTGAAGAAGGTGTAATTTTGCCCACTAGGTCAAATCCCCACATGGAAAATGGCAATGGTGATGTAATAGGATTTAGTTCCTAGGCTGGTGCATGGATGAGGTCTCCATGAATCTGACACTGTCTACACCTTTGTACATGTTTGTGTGCATCTATCTCTATTATGGGCCAATAGTATCCCATGCGGATGATCTACTTAGCTAAGTTGTTGCCACCTCCGTGGGTTCCACAAATTCCTTAATGTACCTCGTACAAAGCTTTCTGGGATTCCATGGAAGTGAGACATTGTAGAAGCGTTCCATCTAGACTTCGTCTGTATAAAGTAGTGGAGAGGATGGTATACCTAGAGGCTTGGTGGATGAGGGACTTTCTCTGGTTCCTAGACAAGTTGGGAGGTAAGACACTATTTTGGAGATAGTTATAGACATCTTGGTACCATGGGGATTTAGGACCAACAAGGACGCATGCTGATTCTATGATGGATGCTTGATGTGATGGCACCAAGAGTTGCTACACTAGAAACTAGAATTTTGTTTCATTGCCTGACATATCAATCAGTGATGCTATGGTATTCATCACATTAGTGGATTTGTTCTATGCTCATGGGACTTGCTCGAAGAAGATGTAATGGAACTTGGTGCATATTTTTTCCATCTGTTCTCTGTATGGTATGAGCTTCTCATATTTGGTCGTATAATCATTGTTGACTTGACTGATGACCAATTGTGAATCACCAAAGACTTTAAGGTTCTTGATTCTCCATTGAATTTCTATCTTTAGACCAATGACCAGTGCTTCATATTCAGCTATGTTGCTGGTGCATGGGAAGTTAAGTCTGAAAGACTTGGGAATTGTATCATGATCTAGAGTGATAAGCACTATCCCTGCGCCTACACCATGGTTCATGCATGATCCATCAAAATAAAGTTTCCATACCTTGATCATCGGTTGTAGTGTCATAATAGATTCATTAGGAAAGTCAAAAATAATAGGTTGATGGTCCTGAATGGGTGCCTCTGCTAGTTGATCCATGATCACTTGTCCTTTGATAGCCTTTGTGTCTATGTACTCAATGTCAAACTCGCTCAAGATTATTACCCACTTTTCCATTCATCTAGTGAGTGCTGCTTTGCTTAGGAGGTACTTTAAAGGATCAATATGTGTGATCAAATTTGTTTGGTGACTCAACATATAATGTCTTAGCTTCTGGGAAGCGAAAACAACTGCAAGGCATGACTTCTCAATTGGCATATAGTTTAGCTCATATCCCATCAATGTTCTGCTTAGATAGTAGATGGCCCTCTCTTTACCCACATCATCATGTTGTGCCAAGAGTACACCTAACGCTAACTCTATCGCTGAGATATATAGAAGCAATGGTCTACCTTGGACTGGTGGTACCAATATAGGAGACTTGAGAAGGTAGTCTTTGAATATTTGAAATGCCTGTTTGCATTTCTCTGTCCATATGAATTTGATGTCTTTGTACAATAGATGTTGGAATGGGTGGTACTTGTCTACTAGCTGATTTATGAAGTGCCTGATCGATTGGAGCCTTCCTTGTAACCCTCTTAGTTGTCTCAGGTTCAATGGTGGAGGCATGTCCAAGATTGCTTTGACTTTTGCTAGGTCCACTTCGATTCCTCTATGTGACACTATGAACCCCAGTAACTTTCCTACTGTGACACTAAATGCACATTTCTTTGGGTTTAGATGGACCTTGAATTCCTACATTCTGTCAAAGATTGGTCCCAAAACTTTTAGATGATCCTTTCAAAGTATTGACTTGGCTAGTATGTCGTCCACATAGTCTTCCATTTTTTTTTGCATGAGATCATGAAATATAGTTGTCATAGCCCTTTGATATGTTGCTCCAACATTCTTTAGACCAACCGACATGACATTCCAAAATATGTCCCCCAAGGACATGTGAAAGCTATTTTGTGTTGGTCCTCTGGTGTGGTCCTTATTTGATTATATCCTGAAAAGCCATCCATGAGTGATAGCATTTGATGTCTAGCAGTTAGATCTACTATCATATCTATGTTGGGTAAAGGAAAGTCATCTTTGGGAAAAGCTATGTTGAGATCCCTAAAGTTTGTGAAAATATGTATCTGACCACTATGCTTTGTAACTAGTACCAAGTTAGATATCTAGTCTGCATATGGTATAGGTCTTATGAACTTAGCATCTAGGAGCTTTTTCAACTGTGCCTTGACTAGAAATGCAACATGGGGATGCATCTTTCTCAGCTTTTGCTTGACAAGTTTGGCATTGGGTAGCAATGGGAGATGGTGTAGTACTAGCTCTAGATCCAACCCTGGCATATCTGAGTAGGACCATATGAAATTGATCATCCTTGCCTTGAAGAAACTGATGAACTGTTCTCTCTCCATAGGGGTGAGTGATTTTGCCAAGTATATGTTCTTTGGGTTCTTGTCATCTCCCAAATTGACTTCCTCTATTTCTTCTACTAGTAATGTTGATTTCTACTCTGTCAAGGGGAGGAGTTCCTTCTTTCCATCTTCTAGCACCTCAGTGAGGTTTTCGGTAGAAGATACATCTTGTTTTAGCTTTTTATCATTCTTTTGTTCTTTTTTCTTTTGTGGACTGGAAAGAGGAGATTCCTCTCTAAAATATGCCACTCTGTTGAGTTTAATGGAGAAGCTTGCCTTGTGGTCTCCTGATGGAATGCCTTCCCTAAGTACCATGAAATTAGCTATAGCCTCATCATTCTCAAAGACATCTAAATCAGGTGGTCCTTGTTGATCCCACTCTATGAGCTCAGGGTGTACAAGATAGATACTTTCACAGTTGTTTGGCTCTAGTTGACTAAAAGGGACTATAGATATGGTTCCTACAAAACTGGACTGTGATGTGGATGCACCACTTGAGGTCTGATAAATGACATGCTTGTCTATGCAGGGTTGTTCGACAATGGTCAGTTGGTCAAATAAGTCTTCTAGATTTATGATAGTGTCTGAATGAGGGGACTAATCTAGGATCAACGGTTCTGAGTCATGAAGGGATCTCCACTCATACTTGTGGGAGTCAGTCTCAATAGAACACTCTTTAGATGTCTCACTCCCTTGGTTAACATGGATTTCTACGTGGAGGTCTATTCGGGTTTGTGTAGTTGCCTCTTCGGTGGGAAACAACTGTGCTAATATGTTGCCTATCAAGACATGTTCTGTGTTGTTTCCCTGGTGCATCCCTGCTATTTTCTCTTGATTGAATTGAATGTCTTGGATCACAGGACTAGTTCTTTGTTTTCCATAGCCCAACCCTCTCATATTTCTCTGGGTTGGTGGGAGAGACAATTCCATTATGCCTTGTTGTCTTTTCCCCAGCTCGGTTGTACCATCATACCCAAATCTTTGTATCATTGTATAACCATTACCATAGTTTGATAGGGGTAATGGTGGTTGGATTGTCTCTGGTGGGTCTTGGTATAACCAGGTATTGATGTCTTGTTCGAATGGATTTTCTTCCGCTATGTCTCCCCATCGGACAAAGGTTGTGGGTGGACATCTAAATAGAATAGGCTGCGGAGTTTCTATTGTAATGACAGGTTGTGGCATGCCATAAGTTCTCAGGCTCTTAAGCATGTGTATGATGGTGAAAGCCTCTTCATATCTGTATTCACCACAGCCCTTGTCAGTAATGGATATCTTGCCCACTTTCTGTGTGATATCTTTAAGATTTGAATCTGAAGAGGAGGGAATAATTGTGTCCTAGTTAATGACTATCTTTCCTGTTGTCTGTGTGACATCCTTGGGATTCAAATCTGAAGAGGATGGGATGCTTGCATCTTGGTTTGATGGTACTTGGCTATCAGTTAGGATTTGGACCGCATTACAATACTGGAAAGCACTGGGATCTCCCTCTATGATGATTTCCTCTCCTTGGTGTGGGAACTTGATGCATTGATGGTATGTCAAAGGTACAACTTGCATTTTATGTATCTAAGGTCTCCCTAGTAGCATGTTGTATCCCAACTCAAGGTCTAAGATTTGGAAGGGAGTGTTTTTTACCACAGGACCAATATGAACAGGTAGAATGATAATACCTTTAGAGGACCTTTCCTCTTCATCATAAGCTCTGGTATTTATCCTCCTTGTGACATCAATGCTTGATTTTGAATAGGCCAGTTGCTTGATTAACTTTAGAGTACAGATGTTTAACCTAGCTCCACCATTGACAAGGACCCTACAAATAGCGCTTTTGTGGACCTAGACAAGTAAGTGCAAAGGATCATTATGCAGGGGTTTATGTGGTGGCACATCACGGTCTGTGAATGTGGCATGTTTGTTAGTAGCTATATGCCTGACCATCATTTGGAAGCTCTCAGGTGTTATGTCCCTTGGGACAGTTGCATTCTAAAGGGCTTGGTCAAGTGCCATTTTATTCTGCAGAGATATGCGCAATAGGTCAAACATGGAGATCTGGGTAGGTGTGCGCTCTATTTGGTCCACTATGCTTGTCTGTGGATCTAAGTTTGCTTTAGGAATGGCAGATACAGTAGGTGAGGATGGTAATCCTTGCAAGATGACTTTGGCATGATGCGTTGTTACAACACAATTGTTACCTTGGTCTTTGATAGTGATTATAGCCACATGGCTATCTAAAGGATTGAGGCAATTGATAACATTATCACTATTGGTATACGTATATTTAACTTGTTTTTCTTGTCCACTAGACCTAAAGGATTTTCCCTTGTTGTGATCACAAAAGGTATCATTGAAAATAGTGTGATCAGTTGTGCCTTTGGTTTGGGTATTCGTCACATCGATGACCCCTATGTCAATCAGATCTTGGATAACGTGTTTCAATCGGTAACAGTTAGCCATTTTGTGCCCTTTCACCTGATGAAACTCATAGAAATCTTTGTCATTATACCACCTCAGTTTGTTTTCATCTTGTTCAAAGTCCCTAATTTCTGGGAGAGTGATAGTGTTTGATTGTATCAACTTGCGTAAATCTAATTCTATGGGCTCTTTCAATGGTGTGAAATCTCATTGCTGGAATTGAAATCGTGGTTTGCGTTGATTTTGTTGTTGAATATTTGACACAACAACCACTTGTACAGGAGGAGGTTGGTTTTGGGTGTATGCTTGTTGAGTGGGTCCTATGGGTTTTTGGTTGGCCATAGGTGCACCTTGCAGTGACACCTTGGGTTGTGCATAGTTGACTGTCTTTACATCAATGACACCATTGCTAGTGACATTTTTGTTTTTGTTCCACCACTTAGCAATTTCCATTGCATTTTTGTTTGTATTCATTTGTTTGGGATCTGCAAGGATTCCTCATTTTACTAAGTTCTGATCACAAAAAAATCCTCTTTCGATGAGTTGTGTGAAGTTCAGAGCTAGCTATAACTCTGTTGTGAATGACATGTCTAGAATTAGATTGTCAACAAACATGACTATTAAGTCTTATTCAGGCACATCATATGTTATGCGATTTTCCATGTTCCTCCATCTCTATAGGAACTTCAAAAAAGACTCTCCATCCTTCTGTTTGATATTGCTAAGGTCCTTGATGCTGACCTTGTGCTCGATGTTATGATGGAAGTGAGATATGAACTTTTTAGCCAGTTCACCCCAAGACTGAATGCCATGAGGTAGATGTGAGAACCATTCCATTGCTAGTCCATCCAAGCTTTGTGGGAATAGTCACATTAAATATTTCTCATCATGTGCGACTTCGATGCAACTAGAAAAAAACTCTCAGATATGTTCAATAGGGTTGGTATTGCCCCCATATTTGTCAAATTTTGGTACCGAGAAGTGAGTTGGGAATAGAGACATTTGTAGAGAATGATCGAAGGGGTATGGGTATAAATCCTCCATGGTGTAGGATTTAGTTTGCCCCTAATTCTACATATCCATCATTTGGGTTTGAAGGGTTCGCATTTGTTGCATCAACATGTGCATTTGATTATGAGGCTGATGTGTAATGATGTTACTCTATGTTGTAGTGGGCATGAGGCTACGCCTCTATGTCCCTTGAGTAGGAACATAGGATTTCATCCTAGGGGCTTGATATTGATTTCCAACTGAGTGATTTGTAAATGGGGGCACATGGGTAGCCCATGGTGGGTTTTGATGTGTTTGCTGTTGTGATTGAAATTAGGGTTGATACTGTTGGGGTAGATATTGATGTTGCTAAGGTTGGGGTTGAAACTGGGGTTGCTGTTGCGGAGGTTAGAACTAAGGAAACTAAAGCTAGGGTTGCTATTGTAGAGGTTGGGTTTGAGGCAACTGAAGTTGGGGTTGTTGTTATAGGGGTTGGAATTGAGGCAAGTGAAGCTAGGGTTGTTATTGTGGGGGTTGGAACTAAGGCAACTAAAGTTGGGGTTGTTGTTGTGGGGGTTGGAATTAAGGCAACTGAAGGTGGGGTTACTATTGCGGGGGTTGGAATTGAGGAAACTGAAGCTGGGGTCAGAATGGGAAAAGATGTAGCCTTGGGCGGGCCTTGACTTTAATTCATTCCTGCAGAGATGGATCCCTATGGGCATGAGGTGTTGATCCCAAGACTAGTGTGAATTGACTGCAGGAACAACATTACTTCAGAACAGTTGGTGTTTGGTTGGATGGAAGGCATAACATGAGAGCTTGATTGTCTTGGCCATGAGACCAAAGGTGGAGGCATACTAGTGACCATGGGTGCACTTAGTTGTGAGCTTGTCATGCCTTGAGTGGAAGATGTGCTGACCTGGGTTGGGTCATTGGTTTGACTGGATATAGTTTGTGTCAATGTGGGTAATACCAATGGTGGAAAGATTTGAGACACAACAGGTAGTATCTGAGGAGGCTGAGTAGTGTTTTGACCTGCAAGAGGGTTTTCGGGCCATATAGTTGATACACTGAATTTAGCGGGGATTTTGACTCCCTTATTTATTAGCATGGCTAAGTAACGTTCAGGGTTCCTCTCTACAACAATGTCAACTAATTTCATGGAGTAAGCATCTTTCTCCACATCTTCAAGTTCTACTTCTGTGATATCTTGGAAAAAAGCTGCCCCACGGGGTTGTTTAATAAATAGAGAAGAACTGGTATTCACAAAAGGATCATTCTCTTGCTCTATTTCCCAAGCGGGGAATCTATTGATATATGACTCATCAGGTTGAGTTCTATCCTTAGATCTTGTGTAAGGCCCTCCATGAGGTGTTTGAGACATAGTGCGGTCGAGGTTTTGTAACTAAAATAAGTGATATAAAGAAAACAAGGAAGAAGATCCTTTTTGAGGAAGTCCGAGTTATGTTTTGGACAAGGGTAATTCTAAGGATAGATTTTGATATAACTTGATCTCAAAGTGGTGATAAAAAGATAGGATTTGCCAATCTTTTCCTTGGACAAAGTCACTTGATAAAGATGATGATGTTTGATATGATGAGATCAAGGTATTTTGAGTCCGAGCTTTCGAACTAACAGTATTTTTGACAATAATCATGCTTTACAGAGAAGGGACAATATTTAATGTTTTGAGATTCACACAATGTTCTTCGCATTTTCCTGGGATAGACACTAGTTTTAGACACCAAATGAAGAATTCTTTCAAGGTTTTAGGTAGGAATAATCTATCTCTGGTCAATTGTGGTACAACTTCACCGATTGTGGTAAAGTAAATGGTTGGTTGTGGTAGTTTATCACCGATTGCAGTAATAAACACTATGATTGCGGCAATAAACAAGTTAATTGTGGCAGACTTCCTTCAATTGTGACACAATGCAAGCAATTGTGGTATAAGAGGAATAGTCTAAAAAAGACTAGAGGATAAGTATCACTGCTTGACAATTTTGGAATTTTTTTTGGAATAATGCTTCTGATTCACAAGACAGTTGACGTTGAAAACTGTAGACTTTAACACGTTTGACTCATTTTTGACATTTTGGATGTTTTGTTTTGCATTTTTAGAAACTGATCAAAGAAACAAGCACAATAGACACTGTGTTTTGAAGAATGAAGACTAAAAATGTGTATGTTCTACAAATTTTTCAAGTTGCAAGGTTATCACAAGGTCTCAACAATGAACAGTAAGATTAATCTAGGTCAATGGCTTCAGAATACAATGTTATAGGCCCAATGCTTGAATGTCCATTATATCACACAACAATTGTCACACTACTAGGAAACGAAGGTCCATGACATAGGTGCCCATGTTTTTGCCATTTCTAGGTATTGTTTCCGTGGAGTGAAGATCTCTTTCACTACACAAATACCATGGGACACATATGTTGGGAATCTTGGGGGGAAATTTTGCAACCCCTTGCACTATAATAAGGTACCTATTTAGAGGTAAAATAGGTTGGCCTCTAATTAATCAAGGTTTTAGTAAGGGTCCGTGGTGTCTCTCCAATTAGTTTGTACGTGCGTGACTCACTTAAGAGCCTAGTTGATCATATTGGCTTCTTAGGGATATTCACCCGATCCAGACTATCACCAACATGCCTCGCCCGAGCTTGGCTAGATAAGACAGAACTTTGGTTCACGCCTTGTTTATATACTGATCAGAAGGATTACCGGTTTAAGGTCGTTCTCCAAGGAAGAAGCGCATTCCCCAGATAGGCCTTTCTAAAAAGTGTAAAGGTTTGTAATCTAACAGTTTGTGCAAGTGCACCCAAAACTCAAGACACAAGGTAAATCGATTAATCTCCAAAGTTTGAAATGTGAACTAAGCTACACCACCATACAAGCACCAATGTTTAATTTTAAGCTCAAAAATTAGGTGTTGATTGCTTGTTCAATTTTAATGCACCAATTTGAGAGATTTTTTGCCTTTGTTCAATTTTAGTCCCCACGTCAATTTTAAGCCCAAATTTGAAATGTGAGATGTGATATGTTTGGCAAGCACTGTTCTTTTTAAACCCAAATTGACAAATGAATTCCTTTTAGTTTTCTTTGTTTAGATAGGTTAGTATCAAAAAGGATTCTTGTAAAATGAGAGTATATGTAACTTTGAAAAAAAAATGAATGATTGATACTCACAATAACTTACCCTTCTTTGTTTTCGATGATTCTCCCAGCCCTGCATAGAAAACCAAAAAATGTCAGTTTAGAAACAAATGGACAGAAGATTTGGATCTAATATGCAATATTTCTTATGATTGTGGCAAAGTACTGGTAAGTGTAGAAAATATTTGGCTATTACGAAAAAGCACTGGCAAATGCAGAGAAGTATTGTCGATTGTGGCACAGATCAGGCAATTGCGACAAAATAATGATGATTGAGGCACGAATCAAGAAATTACAGAAAAGTACCAGAAGAAAGAAGATAGAAAATGAAAAAATAATACTGTGAAAGTCTACAATCAATTGCAGTATTAAACCAGTTGATTGTGGCATAGTTTCATCGATTGCGGTAAAATACCAGCAACTGTGAAATAACACAAATATAAAAAAAAAGATAGATTTTTAGATTTGCGACCGTACGAACGTGGTTGATAAATCTTGTTTGTCATCTGTAAGAGATATTGGGGCTGTTTGTTTCACATTGGGTTCACCAAAATGTATGCCTCCTTCTTTCGTGATCCGTGGCTCCCAAGCTTTACAAAGGCAAGGGTTAGTAGCAAAGGTTTCACCAATGATATAAATCAAGTACACAATAACTACTAAAATGAATAACCTGAAATATAATCAATAAAATGTATAAGAAAGAGAAAGGAAAACAAATAAATGCAAACCCCACAATGCTTGAAGCTTCTATTGTTTCTCTCTACTCCTTCTGAAACGCTGTTCTTGATGCTCAGTATTGGTGGGGCAGCGTCTATGATTTGAGAAGTATCGAGAATTTGCTAATTGAAATGTGTGTGATCACAAGATGGCTTGAATGCTAGAACCAAACTAACATAGTAATGGCGCACGAGAGCTTAAAATCCTGGATCCTTCAAATGGTTATGAAGGGTTTATTATATAGGAATTGGTGATGATATGATGGGTTGAGATCAATCGCAGAGATAGGGAGATGAATGGTTGAGATTAAAAGGAACTGGAGAGGCCATCAGTAAACTCCACCTCTTCAATTGGTAAAGAGGAGATAGAGTTTGGTTGACTGAAAAGCTAATGGTGAGTTACCTTTTTCAACTAAAGAGGTGGGTGAAGTTATCCATGTGGACTGGAGAGATGGGTGAAGTAACCCATGTGATGTGATTGGAGTTATCTCTTTGAAGATAAATGAATATTTAATTCATTTATTTAATTAATGTTTTCAACATGTGAGATAATTGAATTCTTTTTGATTAAGAATTACTTTATTGAATGAAATTAAATTAATTTAATTAAAATTAACTTAATTGGAAGAATTTAATTAGTAAGTTTAAATATTTGAATTTAAACTATAAGAAATTGAATTGAATTAATTAATTAATGGTAATTAATTAATTAAGGTTAATTAATTTAAAATAAAATTAATTATTTAATTAATTTTGGGAATTTGATTAGATGATTTGGGGAATGAATTTAGAAGAAAATAGATGATTAATTAATGATTAAAAAACCATTAATTAATAGATGAAAATTAGTGTTTTTAATGTAAAGTCGCAAGCCTGACCATTTTTGGGTGTCTACAAAAAGATCAGCCAAGAAGAGGCAGAAAACAAGGTAAAGATTTTAGAATTAGTAAGTGAATTAGATCCAATAATTGCTGAAGCTATTTCCTTGATAAAAAAATTGAGCACAATTGACAAATTCACTAAGGAGCATAGTGATAAAATAGAAAAGTTAGCTTATGATCTAGCTACTAATGCTAAAGGCTTAACCACTGATGACAATGCAATAAATTTGCATTATGAGAAAATTGTTGAGATCAAAAGGTTAAGACAGGAACTATGGGAAGTAGAAACACAATTTAGGGAAGAGGTCACTAAGCTCCAAGCTCAACTTCTACCAAATCTAACACTACTTCAATATCATATCAGTTCAACAATACAACTGATAGCTACCCCCGAGATGTCTGTAGCAGACAACATCTACGATATGCATTCAAGGATCACACTCGAGCACATGGCTCTAGAAAACCTAAAGGATAATTAGGAGAAGATGATGGAGGACATAAAGTCCTCACACTCTCACATTTTTGATAATCTATAAGGTATACACCTTTTCCCTTAATATAAAAAAATGGGGAAAATTATGATATGTATAGATGGGAAAATTATACAGTACAGAAAAAGAAAAAAAAGAGGGAGTATAATGATATGATATGATATATACAACACAAGGTGAGAAAGATAAAATTATCATTTACATACACTTATACTATACTGGCATATGCACAGGGGGAGTCATGAAATGACTAAGGAATATATATGAAGTACATACTAAACATTTTGTTAAGTATTTTGCACATATCAGTTTTTGATACTAATGTCAAAAAGGGAGATTGATGACATTATTTTTTCCACTAGTATGCAAATAATATCTTTGGTAAACATACACCAAAAGATAGGTCAAGAGAAAATCGAAATATAGATATCAGAGATCACCAAAAATTGCTAAGTACAAAGAAAACCGACGACACAATTTTGTGTGTAAACTGAAAATGCAAAGTCAAAAGGATAAAGAGGAACCCAACAATGGAACTCGACGAGCAAGACAAAGTGAAAACTAAGAGAAAAATCAAAGTGCAACCCAAGAGACAGTTCAAGCAATGAAAACTGAGAGACAGTCTAACTGACTTCATAGCATAACTGACTGACAGAAATAGAAAGTCAGTTGAAGCCCGCAAAAAGTGGATCTAACTTCCACGTAAGATAAAACAGTCTTATTCTATTTATAGAGTCTTCATTTGTTTTTTAACCATTACTTTAGGGACAAGAAATATTATTGTAACTATTTTAATCAGTCTAACTGATTTAAAACACATAGACTAGAAGATCAAGGTAAAGTTGTAAACCTATGATCTTAGAGTTAATATTGTTTTACGTGAAACTTAATTAGGTCAATCTATCTTATAAATAGATGTTGTAACCATTCATTATATATACGAGGATGGATGACAAGATGAATGAAGCCTATGATCACATCTATCGATCAGACTAATAGTTTCAAGAACCAGAATAGAAAAAGGTGAATTTGGTTATCAAGAACCAAGAACAAAGGCTACCAATCAACAAAGGTATTATTAAATCACATTAGGTGATATACTTATTCATGTAATCTTAAATGGATCTGTAATGAACAATAGGATATTGCATACAGTAGGTCAAATTTTAATTTGCTTACATTATAACAAGTGAAGCAAAGTGTAAAAATACTTTCAAGGAAGGTGGATTTAACCATCCAAATTGTAAATCTCTTAACCGAGTGCACACTAAAAAATGTTTCTAAAGCTCTTAACAGAGTAGACTTTAATAGGTCTCCATAGATACTCTTAATAGGTTAGATCATCAGAACTGATCAAATTGCAAGTCTTCACTGACCCCTTCCAATCTACAGATAGTGAAGAATTTGTGGGTTCCATCCCCACTACAATTTTTACTTCCTAACAAAAGTTTTATGTGTTATCATATCTTGTTTTATGTGTCAATTACTTTCATGAATGTTTCTATGAATGTTCACATGTTTGATTAAGTTTATAAATTGATGAACATTACATCAAGATAGTATAGAATAGATGGTTGGATAAATAATTGATTACCTAAAGGATAAAGGTTAAAAGATACAAAAGTTTTAGAGGTAGTGATTCACCCCTCCCCTCTCGGTACACACTTCCCATTAATTTCGACAATTTATTTCCCAAATTCTACTAGTGTATTAAAGGTTACATGCATATCTTATTCAGATTGGTTTCACAAGAAATAGTGACAACAACAGTATATATCTAACATCTGAAAGTGAAGAAATCCCATTGATTGGTAAATTTTTTGTTGATGACATAATATTTGGTGGAAATGAAGCATTGAGTAGGTCATTTGCAGAAGAAATGAGGAAGGAATTTAAAATTTCCATGATAGGAGAAAATCAAATTATTTATTGGACTTCAAATACAACAGATAAAGTATTAGAATAATAAGAAGAATAATGGAAATATATACACGGAAGAGAACACAAATGACATAGAGATTTAACGTGGTTCACCCAATCCCTGGGCTACGTCCACCAATGGTGAGTCCAATATTTTTATTATTATCCATCAATTACAATCTGAAACCTGCAACTCAATACCATCACAGGAAGCTACAAAAAATCCCTCATACAATGAAATCTCAAAACCCTAAGCCCTTTTCACAAGCATATTTGACCTAACCTAATTAGGGAAAAAAATACTTTGACTAAAAGAAAATCAATGGTCAACCCTTTACAATATTATTAAGTCACTATTGGCTTTGCCCCTTGACCCCATCTAGGGTGCTGCCACTGGACCCCAAAAGGGGCTCTGCCCCTTGACCCCAAGCTTGGGGCCAAAATAGATATGTCTGGGGGGAAACCGTGCCAAAAGAAACTGAGTCTGATTAGGCTCCACATACATAACAATCTCCCACTTGGAGACTGATCAGACTCCACAACAATATCCTCCCACTTGGAGACTGATCAACCAAAATTGTAGCTCCCACTGGAATAAAGAAACCACCCTGGACTCTGCTATTCTTTTATTCTGTTCAGTCTAGAAGACCAACCGAAGTTGAAGAGGAATTTAGATTCTCCCTTATCATTGCCTTTGTAAACATATCTACTAGATTATCATCTATATGTATCTTCTCCAACTTTAACTGTCCATCATCCAAAATTGACAGGATGAAATGATATCACAATTGTATGTGCTTTGTTTTTGAGTGCAAAGCAGAATTCTTTTCAAGATGAATGGCACTCTGACTATCTGAATACAAATAATTATATGCTCATGGATGTACCAATTCTTCCATGAAGAATTGAAGCCATATCATCTCCTTGGCTACCTCTATAGCAGCAACATACTCTGCCTCTATAGTGGATAATGCATTCACCTTTTGTGGCTGAGAAATCCAACTCACTACTGTCCCACCAATAGTAAATACATAACCTGTAGTACTCTGTATGGTATCTATATCTACTACCAAATCTGAGTCAACATAGCCATGAACAGTAGTAGAAGAACCCCCAAAGTGTAAACATTTATTGGATGTGTTAGCGCTTTTTCTTGCAACACTTACCTAATGATGACAGTATACCTGGTATACTCAGTTGCAACCTCTTTTAGGCAAGAGAAAGGCTAATTTCTAAGGATTGGATAATATCCTTCTTCTTTTTTGAGCTCCACAGAATCAGGTAGGTTTTACCTTTTAAAGATTACTGATATCTCAGTCTATTTATTTGGTGGATTATTTCATTCACTAGGTATGAATCAAAACCTCACTGTAACAACTTATAGAACACTTTAGAGATTGCAATGACTAACTTAAAATAGAGTACTATAAGCCAGGCTATGGTTTTGAGAACATAAACCAATGAGTCAAGGATTTGCATCCTTCTTC
>MU225642.1:3786390-3843171 GCA_018584345.1 Thuja plicata
TTGAGATCTGGTTGTTTCCTTATTTGATCAATAATGAAGGCGGATGCTAAATCCCAACCCTCAGCCAATAGTATTCCACTTCCTAATACTAGTTTCCTGGCATCCTCTGGTGAAATATCCTCATTTTTAGGATCATAATTTTGTAAAGCCATTAATGCCTCATTAGTTATGGTCTCTTTGTCATCAACTGTCAGCTCTGCTCTTATTTGTTCTTTCTTGTACCATCTCAGGAAGTCCTTAAACTCAGTTTTTACAAAATTATCATCATTCAAAAATCCTTGTTGATGAATCAATCTCTCAACAATACATGCCTTAAGGGGCATCTCAACCTCATCATCTAAATTAGGCTGCTATTTCTTACCTTCTCTAATTTCCTTTCTTAGGTTATGATCATATAACCTATTGCCAGGTACTAAGGCCTTAGCCTTATCTTTCTTCTTATTCTGCCCTTCAGTTGAAGGCTAACCTATCTCTAGTTTCTGCCTCTTTGAAGCAAGTTCTTCTATATCATCTGGTTGGGTAGCAACTATCAAATCTATAATATGGCCCTCTGCTCCCTGCAAAATTATCATCATTCAAAAATTCTTGTTGATGAGTTAATCTCTCATCAATACATGCCTTAAGGGGCATCTCAACCTCATCATCTAAATCAGGCTGCTGTTTCTTACTGTTATGCCCTACATCCCCGTCCCTACATTTTGTGTGCAAAATGTTGGGTCCCCCCCATTTTTTTTTGTTTTTTTTTCTTTTGTTTGTTTTTGCTTGCAGCTTTGCCTTGTCTTTTCCCCTTCTATTTTCTTTCTCTGGGGTTTTCTTCCCCGTTGTGTTTTGTTTGTTTGGTTTTTTGTCTCCGGGACTCTGGTCCTGGAGGTCGTTCTTCATTGGGAACCGGACTCCGGACTCCAGGATTCTTTGCCATGATGTTCTTAAGGGTATCATCATGAGGAATCCCCGGGCCCGGGGTCCAGAGGTTTTCTTGTCTGGAGATTCTCGGAAGGAGGTGGTTTCCCCTTTTTACCATGGGTATAAATATAACTTATCTGTCACTTTCACATTTACCGCGATTAAAACTTTCGAGCACTCAAAGTGATTTTAAAGCGATTACAGAGTGATTTGCAGAGAGTTAGTGATAATTAGTGCTTAACACTTCTATTCTTATCAGGCGATTGTGAGTGCTTTGTGGTGGCAGTTGTGACCGTTTGACAACTGAAACTGTTGCAGAGCTCCCATGGTAACTCCTTCCTTTCCTCCACCTTTCGGCATTCTCAGGTTGGTGTTTCTGTTCCCGCCTTTTTGTTTTCTTCTGGTTTATTTTTCGTCTTTCCATTTTATTTTTTATTTTTCTGGTTTTGCCGCCCGTTGGTGGGTCGGCTCTGCTAGAGGTTTGTCCGCCCTTTGTGTAGAAGTGGTCAGTTTGTAGATTATGTAGATAGATGTATATGCTTTGCCTTGCCTGGTTTCTTACGGATGTCATTTTGCATTGTATGTGTGTATATTTGTGTATATTTGGTGTATATCCCTTCATTTCTATGTATATATTCCTTGGATTTCATGTATATCCTTCTGAGTGGTTTGGCAAGCTGGTCGAGTCACCTGTGTTGCTAGTTTTCCACCCATGAACTTGTTTTGAGGCAGAGAACCACCTGTATGAAACTCGGCTCTTGGCCGGTTTCAAACAGGTAGTTTTCTCTCTCTTCCATAAAACCAGTTAGACCCTCATTTATGTCCCATGCACACAATCAATTCCAGCCAAGTGGCCTTCACTTTTCACCCATTTAGACAGTTGGCTCCGCCGTCATCTCCATAACTTTCATTTAATACCTATGCACATGGCACCCATGTGGGCTTGATGACTTGCCTTTTTATACGTCCTCACCAATGGTTACTTCTCCAGGCTCTGGGTCTCCTACCCTCATCCATATTTTGTCCTTACCAAGTGTGATAAAATCCCCAGACCCGGGTGTTTGATAAAACCTTAAGTTTATGGTGCGTGTACTTTTTGGTTCTTTTTGAATGAAACTAACTTTTCAAGAAAGGGAAGCATCACGGAGGTAGGATCTTCGGACCCTAAAATATTTATTTGATTAATACATTTTGACGGTCACTTTGCCTTGCAGGTTTCCAGAGTTCATTTCCCAAGCATGTCTGAAGCATCTGCATCCTCTCCACCTAAAAGTCCAGAGCTACCTTCTGTGGCAGCCACCAGGGCAGCAGTAAAGTCCAAAATGGAGAAGGCCCTAGAGAAGATGCCCCTGACTATGAATTTCATGCAGGACAACATCATTATGGGCTCAAAGATTGAGTCCAAATTCAAACTTATTACCGACACCAGCGTCGGGACATGGCCAGAAATGGAGGCCTTAGTAAAAATAATGTACATCTAGCGACAGGCTGGGGATCAGCTAGCAATCAATGTCAGGGTTTCCAGAATCCTCAAGGCAGCTTGTTTCCCGTGCTCCATGCAATCTCCGGAGCTTATCTTGACGCTGGCCACCAACTACAACTCTTCTATTTGGGCTGTTATGCTCGCGACCGTAGAACCAACCAGATACCCTACTCCTCTGGTATCCCTTGACCCAGTCATATTCCAGGAAGGTCTGGGAATACCACAATTCACCAAGGCCACAGTGGTTACAAGGATAGATGCCTTGACCCAATTTACATAGCTGGAGGATGCTGCCTGGGTATATATGAATACCCATTGGCTCAAAGTTCCAAAGAGGGACCCCAAAAGGATGAAGATAGAAATTCCCTGCTCTGAGTTCAAAGAGAGCATTCAGATAGGAATGATAGCATTGGCCCAGGTCTTTGGGCAGCCCTCTGCCCAAGAGTTTGCTAAATGGATGTATTACTTCCTCCTCATCATCTCCACCAAGGGAGGATACTTCGACTGGGCAACAATAATTTCCAACCATGTCGACTCCCAGTTCCTTCAACTGAACAGGACGAAGAAATTCTACATGTCTTCTTATGTTTTCTGGGCCCTGGCGCAGTAGAGGCCCCACACCCATGGCCCACTTACAAATGACATGCTCGGGATTGGCCTGGGACAAAAGGCACTGTGGGACCATTTCCCACAAGTTCAATGGGAGGCCAGCTTCCCCAGTTTTTTCCAGGTAAATGATGCGTTCATTTATTATCATCTGTTCACACCCACTCAGGATGCTGGATACCACCTATCCTTAGAGGCGATGAATTTGGTCCATAGTTATGGACACTACTATATCCAGTTCCAACAACACACTTATATTAGGGTCATTGGCTTCTCCAGGAAACCCTACTTGTTGCCCAAACACTGTGGGGACAAGATCGTGCTCTTGGAATACTGTAGGCAAATTATGGAGGTTCATGCCCTCTTTTCCTTGAAAAAGATACCCAACATTCTATTCCCAATCACCTGTGGGAACTACACATGCAACCTGGCCATCGCAAAGGAGACAGACAATGAATTGAAAAGCTACAACTTGGAGGAATTTTACTTAGCGCGAAATTTTTTTGATCCACACAAAAAGATTGCAACGGCACTGCCCCAGGCTTCTGAGCCCCATCAAATCCATATGGAGGATTTCTGGGCAGATTTCCAAGATGATGTGGAGGTGCGGAGCTGCCACTATGTCAGAATGACGACCGGCATGATGCAAAATTTGAAGCTCCAGAGGTTCCCAGAGGACTTCTCAGATGCCGCCCCCACTACCGATCCCCAGTACAAGGAAAAGGGGATCGATACAAGGACTCTTCCATCGGTAAACTGGGATGCCCAAGAAGGGCCTACAATTAAGGACTTCACTCAAGAGGTGGTCGAGAGAAGTCATGCCTATTTCAAAAGGGTGTGCCCCAAAAGTGCCCACCGAGCGGCCCAGCCGGCACCAAAACTGACTCTGGGGGACGGGACTTCTTCACAGAGAGATGATAAAGTTAAAAAGATAGATACGACCCCTCCTGTGCAAGAATTCCCCATTAAAGAGAAAATAAAGCAATCAGTGGAAGCCTCCTAGCAGATGAGGGAGAAATTAATAACGCGATTGGCCACTCCATCGCTCATGGCCGGGCCAATTCGTCCCTCTTCCTCCCCATCACTGGCAGCCTTAATGGTGAAGGCAACGAGGGTGGATCCCATGGAAGCAACAACAATAAGGGATTCAGGGTCACCTTTGGTAACCCGGAGAAAGAAAAGGCTCAACAAAAATCCTAAGGCAGAGCTGGGGTTGGGAACGTCCCAAGCCCAACAAGTGGAAATCCTCTCTTCCAGTTCCCCGAAGCCGGAGAAGGAAGCAGAGCCTAATGAAGTCTCATCCAATCCCCCTCCATAGGAGGAGTTTGATGATGTATTTGCAACCAACAAGTTTGGAAACTTGCAGGGGGACAACAGACAAGCAGGGACAGAAGTCCCAGGGGCAGAACAAGAAGCTGTAGAACAAGAGGCTCCTGAACAAGAGCCTACACAGGAACAAGAAAAGCAGGTAGAAGAGAGAGAGCCAGAGCCAAAGATTGCCTTTGAGGCTCAAATGATGCAGGGTCCGGGGGTGGACCAACAAAGGCAGGGTGAACAAATGGCATCTGCTGGGGGAACTAGACCTTCGGGAATAACCGTAACCCCAGCCGCCACGTTCCAAGGGCCATCCCTGGGAGAAACCTTTGGGAAGGTGATTACCACGGCCCAAAATTTAAATCTCGACCCACCACCTCTCCTACTACCAAAAGATGTACCAACGGAAGAAGAAACCCTGACAATAGAGGTCGAGCAATGACAAGACAAGCAAGAAGAGCACCATGAAGAGAAAATCCCCAAGGAAGCCTACCAAAGTCCAGAAAAAATGATGAATAAAGAGGATAAGGCTGAGGAGATGGAGGTTGCTAAGGAGAATGTTGCTATAAAAGAGGACACAAGAAAAGGGATGGATGAGATCCACACCACTGAGGAGCAACAGCCACAAGACACCGGGGGAGAATCAAGGGAACAAATTCTGGCAGGAAGGCCACCCCTACCACCTTAGTGGCTAATAAAGAGAAAAAAAAGAAAAGCTTCATCCACTCCCATAACTCCTCTCTCCCTGGCCAAAATGATGGCCCAGGTCCAGGCCCCACCAAAGGCCAAGAAAGCCCGGACAGTTCATACTCTTCAAACTGGGCCAGGCGGAGAAACAGTTGCCATTGTGGCAACACCTCTCCCAGGTGTCGATGAAGCAACCACATAGCCCAGAGATTATAACATTACAGAGGTATCACTTGGAAAAAGAGGAAAGAAGGGAAAGGTAGACTTGATAAAGGAGGTAGCTAGGGCAGTAGAGGCCCGTTATAAGAAAGAAGCCCCGAGGCTCAAAGCAGAAAAGGCAAAAAATGCAAACCTTAAGGGTTTGCTCACTGAGCTGGCTTGACCTATCAATGCCACTCCTCTGGAGGCCTCCACCTCTAAAGATCTACCGTAGAGTGACATAGAATCCCTATGAATAATGAAGAAGAAGGCCCAGGCAGTGGATGAGTGGGTCACCCTACAGATAGGAAACACTCAGTGTTTCCTGGTATCCACCCTCCCAGATTTATATATGGCCCGGCATGTTATACACCAGGCAGAGACTCTTATTGACCTATGGGAGGGTGATATTGAGAATTATCAAGCATGGAAGGTAGAGCTTGAGGAACTCCTTAGCCTGGGAGAGGAGATGATTTCTGAATCCAGAATTCTGGGGGATGAATCATTTGATTTTGTGAGGACCCAACACTCTAGACTTGACCTCACATTGGAGGTAACCAAGCAACTGGTAGGGTCTCTACAGGATAAGGTCAATGCAGTAAAATATTCTTTCAATTTATATAAGTCTTTTGTAATAAAGACTTCCAGGGTTGATCCCCTCAGCCTAGATACATGTTCACCCAAAGATTCAGTTTTGGGAAGTTTTGATGAAATAATGAAGTCCCGGTATCAATCCCCAGAGGGGATAGATGGGGCCCAAATGAAAAAATTAACTCGCATGGTACTTAGTGGTCATGACACGGAAAAAATGGCTGATGAATTTAAAGAAAATGTTCCAGACCTGGGGGAAGAAATTGAAGTGGCTAAGTACCGAAGGGCCAGTCTAAAAGATGTAGATGAAGATGGCATCTCCCGCCTCCTCCAGGATTTTAATGATAATAAGAAACCTTGAGCTTCCTCCGGAGGCTGGGGAAAACTCAAGCATTGGGTATTCTTTATTCTTTTGGGGACGTAAGTTCCCTGATCCTGGAGTCTCAGATCCAAAATTTTGTATTCTTTCAAGTGATCTGTGTCCCGGTCCCCGAGGCCGACCGTTCACTTTCAGAAGCAGTTAATAAAGGCTGTCAGAAGGTGGTTGGCTACATCAAGAGGGCATCAACTCAACAGTTGGTTTTCTACCAGGATGGTCTTCTTGAGGCGCCGCTCAGAGGTACACCTAGTGCATTGGAGATAGGGCACTGCATTTCCCATTTATGAGGCATGTAGCCTTGATCCTTGGGGGACCTACTTTCTTCCTTCTCTTTCCTGGCTCTCTTCTCAAGGTTGATTCTTCCTCTATATTTTCTTGTCTCATTCTTTTGACATGGCAGACCTATTCCATCTCAAGGTCTTTTGTAGGGTGGCACAGGTAGTACCGGCCCCCAGATATTGTATTTTATTGAAGCATGATGTAAAATGGGGTTAGGGTTAGAAGAGAATTGTATAAATAGCCAGACTGGCCCATTTCAAAGGGTCGAAAAAATTGATAATTTTGTTGTCCATAGTAATAGAAAGGTGATTTCTCATTTTTAGTTGCAGAGCTCAATGCTCCATTGTTCTATTTTCAAAAGTTAAACACTCCCCTGGAGCCACCATTGTATCATGCACCAGTGCTTGCTAGAAGAGACATTAATGAAGAAGGAAGAATTCTTTGCAATGATGTTGTTGGCATTCCTGCTTTTGAGTTAATGGTATTTCATGTTTTATGTTCTTTATGTCTTCTACTCTGATATGTTAAAATAGATAAACGACCTCTTTTTCCTTGCTACTGATGAAATTCTAACTGATGGTTGTGTATTTCTTCGGTATTTAGTGTAGTATGTCAGAGTATTATTGATGTTCTGGACATTTAAATATGACTACAGTTAGATGAAGTATTTCTAACCCTGTAGGACCTTTTTTCATTTTATTTTCTAAGTGTAGAATGCTAGGGGAAACCTTACCTTATTGAATCTTCAGAGGGAATGAGTTGAAGAAACCAGCTATCCCCCTCAAAAATAGTCACTTCTCCCAACCGATCCCCACACCGTCATGACCCGACACCCAAGTGCTTGAAGGCCCGGGGGAATCTAACTTCCCTAGATAACCTTTGCAGGCAGAGTTGGCCGGTATCTCCGGTACTCGGTGACAACTTATGACTGTTGGCAGACCCAGTCAGCAAAACCCCATCAACACTTACCTTCTCTAATTTCCTTTCTTAGGTATGATCATATAACCTATTGCCAAGTACTAAGGCCTTAGCCTTATCTTTCTTCTTATTCTGCCCTTCAGTTGAAGGCTGACCTATCTCTAGTTTCTGCCTCTTTGAAGAAGGTTCTTCTATATAATCTAGTTGGGTAGCAACTGTCAAATCTATAATATGGCCCTCTGCTCCCTGCAACTGTGGTATTTCAGCAATATCTTGCTGTGGTGGAGCATACATAGTAGGACGTGCATAATCACTGTCACTACTACTATTATATTTAGATTCAGAATGATCAGGTGTCTGAGCACCTTTCTTTTCAAGAACTGTATCCAGTTGTTCTATAAGCACATAATAATTGTCTATCATGGCTTTAATCCTGTCAAAATATGGGAGATTAGGGTAAAAACCCCCAAAAGCCAACCCATTTCTCTTTATTTGCCTCTCAATTTTTAACAACTCTTGTATCCTCAATCTTCTTGTATGAATATCATCTTCATCCAAGAGATTCCTTGTTGCATCTTCCTCTATGAATTCACAGTGGACATTTGTATTGGGGATTGTAGGAGTATACAATTTTCTCACCCCTTCCATAAAACCTTCTAGGTCAATGTATCTATAAGGGGCTGCCCCCATCCTGTATCCTTCCAACCATTGACCTACTGCATCAATGACACCCTTGCCCATTGTGAAATTAGAAATCTTAAACTACCTAGCGGTCAAAGTCCCCTTCTTATGTGGTGCAAAATGCTCATTGTCTGTCAACAACAGCTGCCATATGAATATTATTGCCGCCACCCTTGATACTACATAATATGGTAATAGATGAGGTGGGTGAATACACCCATATACCCTAATCACTGTGTAATTTTCTTCCAAAAAGAAGTCACCCCAATTATGCTTTCCACCCCAGCTATCTATATACTCACATGGCCTAAGCAGTTGTATAACTTTTAATGGGATTCTTGTTCTGTTGGTCCCCAAACTCTGTACTATTGGATACACAATCCAATTCTGAAAGGCACAATAGTCACATTCCCTAGAAGTGTAATTGCAAACCCTCACCCAAAATTGGATAGGATTTGGTCCTGCTTGGTAGAATCTCTGAGGGACTAGATTATTAACATCCATGATAACAAAATTGAAATGCAAAAGGAGATGCATAAGAACGGAGTAATGTAGAAACTTGGGCTCCTTCTCCTTTGGGTTCTTCATCCTCTTCTGTGTTGCAATGAAGCCCTCATGCATTTCAACTATAATGTGCTGAATATAATCATAACTGGTATTGGAGTGGACCTCTTGTAGGTCCAACACCATCATCAAAATCCCTGCATCAATCTTCTCTGTGTCACCATCTATCCCCAACACTCTACACAGGGCATAGGCAACATACTTGATATAGAAGTGTAGATCCTTGTAACAATATGGGCAGCTCCCGGACATAGGGTCTAAATATTTTCTCACTTCTTTTAGCATATGTTTCAGTAATTGGCTCCTAGTAATCCCAGGCTTCAGAGTATATCTTTGTTGCTGCTTCGTCATGTCAATTCTGGTAGACATGGTGCTTTATAATCCAAAGGCTTGCATGAATGAATTTTTGTTCAATATCAATAAGGCAGTGCCATCATCCCTCCTGATGGTCTTAGATAAAACATCATAATTATTGGCCAAGTCCAAGAACAAGTCTACATCTAGGAAGACATCAGGAACAATTAACCTGGCTAAACCACAGGTCCAAGGGTTTGATACTGGGATAGCCTTGTCATAATTTTTATAAAAATAGTTGAAGAGAGAAAAACCTGTTGTTCCTGGAGTGACAGCATCCCGAACATTTCTGTATTCATCAATGAGAACATTTGCATTAACCTTTTTATTTTGATTCGAACCAGGAAGGAGACAGAGGAATTCATCTGAACAATTCACTTTTCCCTTTGCCTCGTCCTCCACCCTCTCACTTTCTCCGCTGGTCGAGGCTACACTCACCGCTCTGCTCATGTTTTTAGTGCTTGAATCTCCTCTACTTTACTAGTATTGAAACAAATCTATCATTGAGACTTCACAAAATATTCCATGCACAATTCTCTGGAAATAACGAACTCTTAAACCACAGAAAACTCTGCAAACCTTTGAATTTTAATCTATTTTGGCAACTGAACTCTTTAAGTTTAGAAAATATGAAAGCAAGGTGAATGTAAATGAATAGGCCATCAACTCCTTATAGTAACCATTTAAATTACATAGCTCATAATTCTTAGAACATCAATTCTATCTTTAATTCCGCATACTGTGAACATAATTGAAAACCTAGCCGTAGTTTCCTGAGTGTGACAGGAAAATCAAATTTGTAAAAATGAATCCTCGGCAAAACCTTATAAAATTCAAATGAGCTAACAGTCACCCTGGGATTGGCCCTCTATCATACATCTCAGCTACCCTTTTTCTGCACAGTAATCAAAATCTGGAAATCTGATTGGCCGCTGAATAATTCATACTGACATATTTAATACTAGTGCCTTTTTATAGAAATTAGCATTAAGCGACAAGACGACTGCATTCATTTTCTCTGTCGCTGACCACAATCCTTAACCAATGATTTATCTAGTCATGGAAATGGTACAACTTCCTTACCTTTACTAACCAAAGTCAACATTTGGCGATCACGCGACACAAGAAAATCAAAGTCATGAATGGTTATCACTAACCCACGTTATTTTATGAGACTACGCGACTAACTGTCAGTGTTAGCTTCTATAGTCATTTCTTAGTCACCAAATGTTATCTTTCTTCTGCCAGACTGCGTGACAACCCTTAGTCTCCTGATCACCAAATGAAAATGTTGAATGCCAAAAACTCCATGAGACACCGTGACAAAGAATCTTGCCCTTAAAATCATCTTGTGACCTCGCGACATACCCTTAGCCGCTGAGTCGTGAGGACCTTTCCCCTTAGGTTCTTTTATCCTGAGACCTGGCGACTATCGTAGGATCTTTTCATGATTTCATCTGATGGCTGTCGCTTAATCACCAAGTAACTTATCATACCTTTTAAAATATCTTGAGACCCTGCGACTAGCAGTAACCCTTAAGTAGTCTCGTAGTCGCTAAATATATTTATACCTTTAAGCGATCATTCTGAAATCCATTCATATCTTGACAGATGTCTTCTTTTGATTTGAAATCAAAGTTATCTGGTGACAAACTGACTGTGCTTTATCCCAAGCCATAAAAGGTTAGTTGCGAAGTCTCAGAAGTTTCAACTTAACTAACCTCTTTTCTGGAGACTGTGCGACTAAAGAATTTGCATTATACTTAACATTAGACTTATTTAGAGATTATGCGACAAAAGAAAATTGCAGTGTCTCATGATATTTCCTTAACTGCAAAAAACTTCTTGCGACCACCCGACTCACCTGTGGGCCCACTGACATATTATTGCTCTGTTCAAATGATTCTGTGATTATGCGACACAGAGTAAATTGCGAAGTTTGGGAAAGAACAGGGAATATTCAGTTATTACATGAGACAACATGACATAGGCTAATCGCTAAGTCAGAAAGAAAAAGGAATATTCTATTTTAAGTTATGCGACTAAGCGATTGGAAAATAACTCATGACTTAAGTGAGGCAAAAAGTAACTGAGAAACATAAGCGAATCAATGCCTTAGGGTTTTTCTTCAAATTTGAACATTGAACAAGAGCTAGGGTTTAAGACTTTTGAATATTTTCACAGGTTTTAGGCTTTTAGACATGAAAATATGAAAACCTGGAGAGGGAAGACCACAGAACCGAGGAAAAAGAAGGCAACCTAATGAACATGGATATAAAAAAAGACAATGGAAGAGAACACATAGTGAAACCTACATGTTAAAATTGCAATAACATTGGACACATTGCGAAGTATTGTAAGCTACAAGTAAATCAAGAAATAATAAATCCTATATGTTACAAATGCAATAATCCAAGTCATATAGCAAAGTTTTGCAGGTATAATGGAGTAAACCACAAAAGAGTACCACCTCCTATGAATAGATAGAAGAATGGAAATGATATTGGCAAAATTGTTGGAGATTTAAAGAATGATTTTGACATTTATTTTAAGAAAGAAGAAGATAAAAATAGTGGCAAGATATGGAAGATCAAAGAAACAAGTGAGACATTGGTTTAGGGAGAGACAATAGATGCTACTAGATCTTATCCTAATGGTAGAAAAGAAGAATCAATCTAATTGGCTGATCATGACCTTAGGGGAGCATTAGATAAAGACACTGGAATATATCCCACCTCGTATCTTGTGGATTGAGCTCATGTGAGATTAGGTATGAGCATGGATGACATCATGGAGTATATAGTTAAGAGTGCAACATCAACCGATGCATATATTTTGATCGCAAGATCTACAGCCGACTGGACAGTATTGAGTAAAGTGAACTTTTATAACTTAACATTCTATAAAGCACCATATGATGATCTATTTCCTTACCATTTGACAAAGAGTGACCTAAGGAGATCAGAGAGAAGAGAGATTTAGTCTATCCTACATTTGCCTTGCGTGATTGATTGAAGCAAAAACTCAAAATTTAGCGTGAAAGAGGTATTTACATCACCTAGCTATGGATGCACCTAGTATTTATGATGTTGTAGATCAACCTAGGTATAAGTTCAAGAAAAATATATTCAATTCTTGTGAAGAAGACCCCAAAGGAGCATTTTCTCAGACACCCTACAGAGTCTTACACGTAGAAGATATTAGGGCATACATTCATTGTAAGTATGATACACTAGGTATTGATGAAATTTCTATTGAGATGGAGTATATGATTGAAAAAGGAATTATGAGAGATGAATACAAACATATTGATCAGTTGAGCATTATGAAAATTGTGGATCTATATTAATTCAATGTAGAAGAATGGTTTAAGATATTATTGAGCAGAGTACATGATCAGTTCATTTGGATAGGCGAGCAGCCTGTGAAGATTTGTAGTGATTTAATTCATGAGATTATTGGATTAGACAATAATGGAATCATTCATGTTGTAGAAAAAAATGTGAAGAAGCAATTCAAAACCCTAACTCACTCAAAATGGGACAAGCGAACATTGACTGTGAATGATATTTTCAACAGGATGTAAGACTAATTTCTATGATACTTGGCTACAAATTCTACTACAACAGTAGACCTAAATTCCTAATTCATTATCAGTAGGAGTCATCATGATGGCATATAGAATGGTGAAATAAAATGTCAAGTATTACCTATGCAAAGTGTTAGCACAACAATTTATGGAGAATGTAAAACTGATAAAGAAAGATAGATCGAAGGCCTTCAGATTTGGCTCACTATTGGTACATATGTTCATACACATTGAACATAGATTCCTAGGCATGAACCCTAGTGGTTGGAGAATAGGGATACCTACTGGTATTTATATTTCACAGAGCTACAGAAGACAGAATAGGACATGGGTTGTTGGTGAGTTATTTGGCATGATGAAAATTCTTCAGAGGCAGATGAAAGGTAGATACAGGATACCTTAAGACATAGTTGAGAAGTGCAAGGATACAATCTATTTAATGGTTGAAACTGATTGTGTATGCTTTGAGGCAGTCACACCAAAGAAGAAATGGTGTTATCCTATGGGATGTGAGGTAAGTTCAGAAGTACTAACTATGCAAGTTAAACATGTTCTTGCATCTGAGATTGATACATCTGAAGAAAGATGGGGAACCTATGAGGATAAATCTTCTAAGGTAAGAGAGGAAAAGACCATAGGTCTGAAGAAAAAGAAAATTGACAACATTGTACATGAATGTGGTGTTAAGGTAGGAATGACAGAGGAAGAGTTGAGGGAAGTAAAAAGGAAAATAGAAAAATGATCTTATGGATTGGCAAGTGCTAGTACTTCAGCCCTTCCACACCCCAAAGTTGTGATGACAGCTGTTGCACCTACTACAGACATTAATGTAGACACCTCCTCTCCACCACAATAGACATCACAAGATAAAAAGATTACTCCTAGAGTAAGCACTAGATCTAGCAGACAGATCCCACCTAAAGAGAAAAACACTAAGAGAGAAGAGAAGAAACCTAAAAATGACAATCATGCATGGATGCCTGACTTGAATATGATTGAGAAGAGAGCTATAGAGAAAGGTAAGCTAGTTTCTATTAATAAATACTATGATAGGTATGAGGAGATTGATAAACTCAAGATTGAAGATGTTGTAGTTAATCATTTACTTGTTTTCAAGAAGATTCTATTGGAAATTGAGGGCAGTGTACCTAAAGAATTATATGGGAGATTGGAGACTAGGAAACAACTAGCACAGATTAAGGATGAAACCATCAGAAATCAGGAAATTGATAATATGCTACCTGTGATATCTCTACAAGAAAGGGAAATAATATTCAAAGAATTGAAACCTTTATTGAGAACTAAGATTAGACTACTAAAAATTATGGCAAGAAAATATGATGAAATCACTGAGGAGACTTAGAAAGAACTGGAGAAAATATTAATGAACACTACTCTTGAGAAGACTCCACTTCCTAAAACTACTTTGCCTACACCCTTAGGAATGGGAGAGAGTTTGAAACTAGCTAAGGCAAGTGTTTAGAAGAGCGAATTTGATACACAACTAGATTTCTATGTTACTGGTGTACCTGTGACACTTGACACCTATAATGATGAGAATGACCCTTTTGAAGGAAAATTTGACAATGCTATGACTGAAAATGAAGAAAAGAAGGATGAATAATGCAAAGAGGAAGAACAAAGAGAAGCAGTACAGGATGAAGGAAAGAAAGAACATGAAGAAAAAGATGAAACCAAAACTGAGGTAAACACATCTTCTATCTCATTATTGGTAATGAAAGACAATCCAACAGATGTTGATGTTGATTGCATGGATGAGGATGAGCTAGTAAAATTGGCTTTTACTGCACTTACTAAAGCCAAGGAGAGATCAGAGAAAAAAGGTGACAAAAAGGATAAGGTAATAACCAGAGAAATTGATACTATGAACGAATTGCTTCCAGTACCTATTGTTTTCTAGCACAGAGATGATATTAAAAACCTGAAGATAACACTTGATGAATTTGACGGTTATTATGAGAAATTGATAAATATTGCAGAAGAGAAGGAAAAAAGAACTACTCAGAGAAGAATCTATCCAAAGTTTGTAAGTCTATCTCATGGGACTTGATCATTTTGAAAACTACTACTGTGAATGCTAAGAGTTGCATTGCACATGGAAGGATACTATTTAGCTACTGCATGAATCCTATCATGCATGTTCAGAACATTGAAGACATTATTGCCAAGGACAGGGCAACCTTGAACAATATGATGGACAGTTGTGAGACCTCTTCACAAACTATGATGTAATTAGACAAAGAAGTAACAAGAATTTTGGAAAAACTAGATGTATTGGATATTGAGAAAGGGAGAGTACTAACCAGATTCAATTTGCTAAAGATTTTAATCACTGTTAAGCTATCAATTATTGAAGCATATTTATCAGACATGGATAAAACTACATAATCATTGGCTGACTCTATGCCTAAAAAGTTGAAAGATGCAGAGACAACATCATTTGCATTGAATGGACTAATTCATATTAGTCAACTATTGCTTAAGTCATGGAGTACAAAAGTTAAGATCTTGCAAGATTCCTTTCAAGATATTCTGAAACTGGTGAGCAAGCACTAATCCTATTACTTTTATGCACCTTTTTCATTGGTGTCAAAGGGGGAGAAGAGAGAAGAGAAAAATTAATAAGGAGAAGGAGAAGATAATGTATAAAGGAAGAAGAGAAAAAAAAATAGAGAAAGAAGGAGAGACAAATTTGTTTTGTTGGAACGCTTAGTAATTTTTTTGTTAAGTGTTGCCATCAATGCCAAAGGGAGAGATTGTTGGCAAGTGATCAATTTTGTGTGTTATGATTCACTTTTGGTTTTCATTTATGGAAGCATATCTGGGTTATAGATTGATTCCTATATAGTTAATTTTTGGTGACTCTGAAATTGACTAAGTACAGAAGCAGAGATACAGAGGTATTTTTGTTGGATATTTACTTCTGGCAGCTAGTTGATTGTATGTTTGTCATTGATGACAACATATAATATACAAAAGTGTTCTGTATGTACTTATTAGAATGATGTTATCAAGCCTTGTGCGGTTATGTTCATGTTTTAGACATGTTTATTATGTTGTGTTCATACACGCAGACTCATATATGAAGTTTTAGTTGTGTTGTGTAATTCTATTAGTGACAGTTACAGTTTTTGGAGTTTGTCTATATAGAGACGATGTATTGCATTGGTTCTTGAGTTGCACCTATCTTCAAGATATGTGTGTGTATATTAAATTTTAGTTATGATTTGAAGAGATTTATGTAAAGGCACCGAACGTGTTTCAACAAGATTGCATTGTTAGAGTGAATTTTTTGAGGCCGACTTTGTGAAGCATCGCGTCTATTCAGTTTATATTGTGCAGTTGTAATTATTCTTGCGTGATTAGTAAAGCTGACAAGGATGTTATGAAGAGTTTCCTAAACAGGTCCCATGATCTCATACTTTGAGGAAGATACTTATAGTAGTTCATTTGTGAAATGCTAAGTGTGAATGATAAGAAAAGATACAGGAAAAGTGCAGAGCAGAATATCAGATGTATTTTATTCATCAAGGATCTATGTGAAGAAGTAGTGGAAGATTAAAATACATTGGAATTGATCAAGATAGCAGGTCTACTCTACAGTTCATCATCAGATATAGTGCATATCTATTCTATAGAAGGTTTTATCCTTCACCATTGAATCAGTGAGCTTTTGGACAGTGAGTCCTCACCCTTAAAAGGGTTTTTTGTAAAAGACTCCTAACAGGGTCAGAACCTTATCCAGGTCACTATACTTATTGCATTGTAAAGAAAAACTTCTAACATGGTTGCAAGATCTTCTAACATGGATTATTATAAACAAGTATAGTTCATTATGGGTGTTAATTCCCACTGGGGTTTTTACCATTTGGTTTCCCCAAAATCATTGTGGTGTTGTCTATTGTGTTATTTGAATGTGCATTTACTTTATTGTATTCTGGAGTTAATAAAAGAAAAGATTTAAATTAGCTGATAACTAATTCACCCCCCCCTCTTAGTTATCCTTTGGTACTATTCTAACAATTGGTATCAGATCCAAGTGCCTTGAAGAAGAAGCCTAACAGCTTAAGGTAGATCAGATGGCATACTTCAGAAAAGAGAGTCCTAAGTTTGATGGATAAAATTATCTTGATTGGAAGAACAAAATGATAACACATTTACAGTGTGTTGGTTTTGACATCTTTGAGATAGCCACACAAGAATTTGTTATTCCCTCTCTAAAAGACCTCTCAAGAGATGATGCTACTAGTAAATAGAAGGATACATTCACAGCTAATGCAGTTTCCAAAGAAGCCCTTATAAGTGCACTATCTGACAGTGAATTCTCTGAGATCAAGAAGGTAGACAAAGAATACATAATATGGAAGTATTTAGAAGACATGTTTGAAGGGGATATCCAAGAAAAGAATGTGCACAGGAAGACATGGAAAAAGAAATACAACAATCTTGAGATGTTACCTAAAGAGAACATCAGAGCCTACAATCAGAGGATAAATGAAGCAGTTTCTAGAATCAGAAACAATGGTGGAGAAATATCAGAAGAAGACATAATGGACAAAATGATGACTACTTTAACAACAGACTATGAGAGAAAGATCAATATTCTAGATGAAACCATGCAATTTGAACAAGACTTCAAGAGAGAGACTTTGATCAGTAAAATCTCTGCATTTGAGATATCAAGATTGAAGATTGAACCTAAAAGTGAAACAACTTTAAAAGCTTCAGTCCATGGTAAGAAATCTCACATCTCTTGCAATAATGAGAAAGAAGAAGTTGATGAAGAACTAGAATAAATTATTGCCATGATTTCCAAAAGAGAAAAGAAAGGAAAAGGAAAGTATGAAGGACAACTTCCATTCAAATTTTTTTTATGCAACAAGATTGGTTACTTTGCATCCAAGTGTCCTACAAGAGTAAAGAAATTTAGACCTGATTACAAACCAAAATATAGAAAGGAATACTATCATGCTGAAGAAGGTGTAACTAATGAAGATTCAAGAGAAGATGAAATTGGATTCATTGCCCTTAAAGACATGGAGAAATTGCTTGAGAAAATGGACATTGAAGATGAAAAGGAAACACAGGAGTTAGCCCTAATTTCCAAAGAAGACATCAGAACTGATTGGATCATTGACAGTATAGGTGATAAAGACAGATTTGTTCATCTAGACAAGTACAAAGGTGGTATGGTTAGATTTGGAGATAACACTCCCAAATCTATCATAGGAAGAGGATCCATCACCCTGGATGGAAAGAATAAGATAGATGATGTTTTTTATGTTGATGGATTGCATCACAATTTACTTAGTGTTGGATAGCTACTTGACAAAGGTTATCATTTGGAATTCAAAGAAAACAAATGCATTATTAGCAACAAAGAAGGAGACATGATTGCATTAGGCTCAAAAACAAAAGGTAATGTTTTTCAGCTCAATTCAGATGTAAGTTGTTTTGTTGCAAAGGTGGATGACAGTTGGTTATGGCACAAGAGACTATGTCATATCAATTTTGATAATATAGTAAAGATAAGCAATGTCAAGGCAGTTAGAGACCTTCCAAATATTGCAAGACAAGTTGAAACAATGTGTAAGGAATGTGTTATGGGAAAGCATGTAAGGAGATCTTTCAGAAGCAAGCAGAACTCAGCTGAAAACAAGTTAGACCTAGTTCATACAGATTTATGTGGTCCTACTCAAACCAGATCATATTATGGAGAAAGGTATTTCATTTTGTTTGTTGATGATTTTTCAAGGATGATGTGGGCTGCGTTCTTAAAGGAGAAGTCTGAAGCCTTTGAGAAGTTCAAAATATTCAAAGCCAAAGTGGAGAACAAATCTGGATTAAAACTAAAGTGTCTGAGATTAGATAGAGGAGGAGAATTCACCTCTGACTAGTTTTATGACTACTATGAAGAAAATGGAATTAAAAAATAGTTGAGTGCACCCAGAACGCCACAACAGAATGGGATAGCAGAAAGAAGGAACATGATCATACTTGATACAACGCGCACTATGATGATTGAAGGAAAAGTTGCGCACACCTATTGGAGAGATGCAGTCAATACAATAGTCTTTACTATCAACATAACACAACTAAGGCCAGGTGTGGATAAGAAACCTTATGAACTTTGGTTTGGTAATATACCTACAGTAAAATACTTTAGAATATTTGGCAGCAAGTGCTACATCAAGAGAGATGATGGTGTTGGTAAGGTTGATGCTAGAAGCGATGAAGGTATTTTCCTTGGTTACTCTACTAAAAGCAAAGTATACAGATGTTTTAATTTGAGATTAAAGAAGATAATTGAAAGTAATCATGTAAAGATTGATGAGAAGTTCATGGTTCAAGAAAGGTACTATGAATATGCACCTATGATTTAGGATAAACCTAGGCCTAACAGTAAAGAAACTGTTATTGAAGAAATGTTTGATTGTATTGATGTATCATGTAATGAACCTGAATCAAGCAAAGAATTATCATAGGTTACAGATGAGGATGTCACACCAAAATTTTCAAAGCTCACATCTAGGTATCATTCAAAAGATGATATCATTGGAGATCAAAGCAGCAGTGTTTTGACTAGATCAAAAGCAAAAAGGTTAACAGTGGATGAAGATGTATGTTTACTTTCATAGATTGAACCTTTAAATGGTGAAGATGCTTGTAAGGATTCTGATTGGCAGAAAGGAATGGCAGAAGAATTAGATTAAATAATAAAAAATGACACATGGGAATTGGTTCCTATACCTAGTGACAAAAATGTGATTGGAACAAAGTGGGTATTCAGGAACAAGATGAATGAAGATGGTACAGTGGTCAAAAACAAAGAAATACTAGTGTGTAAAGGATATACACAGAGGGAAGGGATGGATTACACTGACACATTTGCCCCTGTGAGCAGACTGGAAGCCATAAAGTTATTCTTGGCTTATGCAACATTCAAGGATTTTAAGGTATATAAAATGGATGTCAAATCAGCCTTTCTAAATGGTGACTTGAATGAAGAAGCCTACATTGAACAACCTAAAGGATTTAATCTATCGGATAAATGAGACATGGTATGCAGATTGAAGAAAGCACTCTATGGACTTAAACAGGTCCCAAGAGCTTGGTATGAAAGACTAGATGGTTACCTTACCAAGATTGGATTCAAGAAAGGAGCAGTAGATTACAACTTATTCATAAGAGAGACACCTGATGGACTATTACTTGTTGCCATATTTGTTGATGACATTATCTTTGGAGGTAATGACAAGCTTAGTTCAAAATTTGCAAAAGAAATGTAGAATGAATTTGAAATGAGCATGATTGGTCCTATAAAATACTTTTTGGGATTGAATGTAAAGTAGAAAGATAAAGGAATATTTATAAATCAGTCCAAATATGTGAAGGAAATACTGAAGACTTTCAAGATGGAAGACTATAAGCCAGTATGCACTCCTATGATAACAGGAAGCAAGCTTTCTAAAGAAAATGATTCTGCAGCAGTTGACAAGACATTGTATAAGTCTATGATTGGAAAACTTATATATCTTACTCAATCTAGACCAGACATATCTAATGTAGTTGGCATTGTTGGCAGATTTGCAGTTGAACCAAAATAGAATCACCTAATAGCAATAAAGAGAATATTCAGATATCTAAAGGGAACTATAGACTATGGTTTATGGTATCCTAAATTAGAGAATGTACAACTTCATGTGTATACAGATGTAGATTGGGAAGGTTGTTTTGATGATAGGAAGAGTACTTCTAGAGGAGCAGTATTTCTTGGAGATAGGTTGGTTTCTTGGGTAAGCAAGAAGCATAATTGTATCTCTCAGTCGAAAGCAGAGGTTGAATATGTTGCAGTAGCATTGAATTGTTCAACAATGGTTTGGATCAAGTAGATGGTTAAAGATTTTGGTATATAGATTGATTATCCTATTGTTATTCACTGTGATAACATTAGTACTATCAACATGTCCAAGAACCCTATGATGCACAGAAAGATAAAGCACATTGAGATTAAATACCATTTTCTTAGAGAAAAAGTTGTAGATAATGAAGTAAAATTGGACTATGTGAGCACCAAAGAACAGTTGGCAGATATTCTCACAAAGCCTTTATCAAAAGATACTTTTGAGTATCTTAGGGAGAAGTTGGGAGTAATTCCCTCTCCTGAGTCTAATTAGATAAAGCAGCAAGAACATCAGTCCTTAGTGACTGATGAATGGTTGACTACTCTACTTATGGAGTAGTACATGTGCCTAATTGTTTATGGCACCCTTTTCCATTGATGTCAAAGGGGTAGTATATAGTAAGGGAGAGTATATAGTAAGGGGGAGCATATAATTTGGGGGAGTATAAACTTAGATAGAGGAGTTGCAGCAGTGTAGAGGAATCTTTGATGAGGATATTGAGAAGATTGTAAAAAGAAAGAAGACACCATGTGTTGAAGATGCTTTTAATATCATATGTTGCCATTAATGTCAAAGGGGGAGATTGTTGGAGATTTAATTCTGGTAGCTAGTTGATTGTATGTTTGTCATTGATGACAACATATAATATACAATAGTGTTCTATATGTACTTATCAGAATGACATTATCAAGCCTTGCACGGTTATGTTCATGTTGTAGACATGTTTATTATGCTAGGTTCATACACGCAGACTTAGATATGAATTTTTAGTTGTGTTATGTAATTCTGTTAGTGGCAATTACCGTTTCTGGAGTTTGTCTGTATAAAGACAACATATTGCATTGATTCTTGAGTTGCACCTATCTTCAGGATATGCATGTGTATATTCAAGTTTAGTTATGAGTTGAAGAGAGTTATGTAAAGGCGCCGAATGTGTTTCAGCAAGATTGCATTGTTAGAGTGAATTTGGTAAGGCCAACTTTGTGAAGCGTCACGTCTATTCAGTTTATATTGTGTGGTTATAATTATTCTTGCGTGATTATTAAAGATGACAAGGATGTTATGAAGATTTTCCTAAATAGGTCCCATGATCTCATACTTTGAGGAAGATACTTATAGTAGTTCATTTGTGAAATGTTAAGTGTGAATGATAGGAAAAGATATAGGAAAAGTGCAAAGAAGAATATCAAATGTATTTCATTCATCAAGGATCTATGTGAAGAAGTAGTGGAAGATTACAATACATTGTAACTAATCAAGATAGCAGGTCTACTATATAGTTCATCATCAGATATAGTGCATATCTGTTCTATAGAATGTTGTAGCCTTCACCATTGAAGCAGTGAGATTTTGGACAGTGAGTCCTCACCCTTAATAGGGTTATTTGTAAAAGACTCCTAACAGGGTCAGAACCTTAACCAAGTCACTATACTTATTGCATTGTAAAGAACAACTCCTAACAGGGTTGCAAGATCTTCTAATAGGGATTATTATAAAAAAGTATAGTTCATTATGGGTGGTAATTCCCACCGGGGTTTTTATCATTTGGTTTCCCCATAATCATTGTGGTGTTGTCTATTATGTTATCTAAATGTGCATTTACTTTATTGTATTCTGGAGTTAATAAAAGAAAAGATTTAAATTAGTTGATAACTGATTCACCCCCCCTCTCAGTTATCCTTTGGGACTATTCTAACAATTTTGGGTATCAAAGATCAAGATCGGTGAGTTATGGCAAGAGAGATTAGAGGAAGATAGTATGGGGTATGTGTGACCTCCACCTAATATCAATTTTTTTTTGGTAATATTTAAAACAAGTTAGATATATTTGAAGATTGACAGACAACAGTAGAACAATGATACAAAGCAGCTGGACTGAAGAGATGATTAAGGAAGTATGACATGGACTCCTGGCATTCAGAGTTGGATTATGATTGATAACCTATAATTTGATTATGTAAGAGCACCAACTATTCATTTGATATTTTTTTTATTAAATGTACTTTGTATTGAGAGCCGACTATGTAATATTCATATTAAGAGCCGACTTGGTAAAGAATAAATGTATATATGTAAGATCTTTTTGTTGAGCGACGTATGGATGGATGGATGATATGTTTTTGAGGAGATACAAATGGCATATCAGAGGATGAAACATATCATTGATGAGCTATGAATAGGAACTATCTAAGAATTAGAGATGCTTGTTTTGTTTATTACTGAGAACATTTTGTAACAGAATTACATTGTAAGAGCTATATGCTTAGTTGGCCCCTAACAGGGTGTTGTATACCTTTAACAGGGTTGTTATTCCTTTAACAAGGAAATGTATTATGTAATATTCAGCTCCTAATAGGGCTAGGTCTCCTAATAGGGACACTATACTTTAGTGCAACCTTGTGGGTACCATCCCCACCATGATTTTCCCTTGGCCAGGGTTTCCTTGACAAAAAATTATGGTGTTATGAGTACCGTGTCATTTTCTTATGTTATTTTCATTTGTGCATGCATATGGTTAATTTTTAATTGGTTGAAAAGTTTAATTAATTGTTTTAATACTGATTCACTCCCCCTTTCAATATTACCTAATCCTAACATTTATTTGGTTGTCATTGATGCCAACTAATTGAATTAGTGTTTTTAGTATGTTACCAGACATTGTGTAAGTAAAACATGAGTTGCTATATGTTTTTGAAGTTTCTATTCTAATGAAAGTATATGTCATGTGTTGTGATGTTAAATTTGACATCGCGAATCTTGATATGAAGAATTGAGTTGGTTATGTTTGATTGAACTCAAACTGGGTTGTTGGATGATATCAGATTTTGGTACTATTTATGTTGTTGATATTCATGTTTTGTCACTAATGTCAACATATGTTTCTTTGGAGAGAACATACTGGTTATGATAATTGACAGAAGTTTATGGACATTGTAAGGATGAATCAGAATGATCAAAGATAAGGATATGAAAAAGGATGTGTGATGACATTATTCCTAAGGCCTCTTGGATTAATATTGCATATTGGTGATGTTATAGATGTTTTAGTGAAGACTGGTTTCTAGATTGTGACAATGACGCTTAACAAAGAAGGTCTCTGTGTTTCAGGTATATCTTACAAGTGAAGATCTTTTAGGGTATGTGATCTTAAGAGATGATAGGGGACACATTGAGGAATTTTGGATATTGGTCGATAGTTGTGAACATGTTGGTGATGTCATATGTGTGTGTATTATGGAGGAGACCTATTTGGTGGTCGACTTCAGAGATGTAGTGTGTATTATGAATTGTGAGCATGGATTACAGATCTTGGAGTATATCTAATGTATTGTAATTGATGTTTACTTGTTTTAGGTGCCATGTGTATCTTAGCAAGGGGTTAAATAATTATTTGTATATTGTAAAGCCTTAAGTGACCAACCTTATTAATTATTTATATTGGGAAAGCTTAATTGGATGACCTAATCAATTATTGTAATAGGGTATATATGAGATATCTTTTATTTTGAAAAGATAGATGTATGATGAGAAGGTAATTGAAAGGTAGAGAAGTGTGGAAGTTGCGAAGCTTGTTTGGCTACTGGATGTAGAGTAGAGTTTGTGATAAGAGTACTTCATTGAAGCTGACCAAGAAAAGATAGTTTCTATCAGACAGTTCACTAGATTGTATATTTCTCTATATACACTTGTTAAAATTATTAATCCTTGAGGGTGGCTTTAACCTTCTTTGGAAAATGTGCCTGGGTAGTGAACCCACTATTACTCTTGACTCCTAACATGGTATGTCCTTTAACAAGGACTATGTATTGTAATGTTGTAATAAGATCCTAACAGGGACACTATACTCTCGGTACATCATTTGTTGGTGCTAATTCCCACCAGGGTTTTACCTTTAACATGGTTTCCTCGACAAAAAGTATTGTGTTATTGTGTTAGCATTTACTATGTTATTATTTGCATTGAAGTTTTGGTTTATAAAGTTTAAATTTTAATATTTTGTATCACAACTAATTCACCCCCCTTCTCAGTTGTGCTGGTGGAATGTTATTTATAACAATTGGTATCAGAGCTACTGATCCTTGGAGAGAAAGCTTAATAGTTTGAGGTGATCTTGAAGATGACTTAATACAGGAGGGATAGTCTAAAATTTGATCCTGAAAACTTTGACAGTTGGAAGAAAAAGATGAGAACACATTGTCTATGTTTGGGAATTGACTACTGGATGATCACAAAAAGAAGGAAAATATAGCGACTGAGGATGAATTGGAGAAGGTTACTGAATATGATAAGAAGATATTTTCATGTAATATGGTTGCAAGGGAATCATTGATCAACACACTTTCTGAAAGTGAATTCATAGAAGTAAAAGACTTGGATTCTACACATGATATTTGGAGAATATTGGAAGCATTGTATATAGGAGATGATTTTACTAAATAGGCAAAGCTACAAAATTGGAAGACAAATATGGAATAAATGAAGATGAGAGATGATGAGAACATTAGGGCATATGAACAAAGAATTACTAAAGTGGTTACTAGCATCAAAAAATCTGGAGGTACTTACAATGAGGAAGAAGTGATTGTGAAGATACTCAGATCTTTAAAACCTATATACAAAACTAAAGTACAAGCTATAGAGGATATTATACCTTTGACACCAAAATTTACTAGAGAGATTTTGATTGGAAAGATAACTACTTTTGAGGCCGCAGAACTGGGAGATTCTTTACCTAAAGTAGAGTCAACATTCAAGGTGATTGTCAATAGAAACAAAAAGACCTTATCTAGAATTGAGAACACCAGCAAGGGTGAATTGAGAGAAGAGCTTGGAGACTATGTTGATGAATGAGAACAGATGCAGGAGGAAGAAAGAAATCTAGACGAAGTGGTATCCCTGATTGCTAGAAGAGAAAAGAGAGGCAAGGGTAAATTTGAAGGAAAGTTACCTTTGAAATATTTTTCATGTAACAAGATTGGTCATTTTACATCTCGATGTCCTACAAGGATTCCAAAGCATAAACCTAAGTTTTACAAATCAAAATATTCAAAAGACAAGGAATGTTATTATGCTAGTGAAGTTGTATCTAATGATGATGTAGACTATGATGAAATTGGATTTATTTCTATTAAGGATGATGAACCTATACATGAAGAAAAATCCTTAGTATCTCACGTTGAAAAGAAATTTGAATGGGTTATAGATAGTGGTTGTTCACATCATATGACTGGCGATAAAAACAAGTTTGTTAGTTTGAAAAATATGATGGTGACATTGTTAGATTTGGTGACAATGCTCCTAAACTTATCATTGGAGTTGGATCTATTTCTCTAGATGGAAAGACTAATACTAACAATGTACTGCTTGTTGATGGACTTAAACATAATTTGTTGAGTGTTGGGCAGTTAGTGGACAAAGGTGATCAATTGAAATTCATTGATGGGAAATTCTCTATTAGAAGTAAATCACGAGACTTATTCACATCTAGTACTAAATCTAGAGGCAATGTATTTGAACTGAATACATCTAAAGCTTCTTGTTTTATTATGAAGGTTGATGATAGTTGATTATGGCATGAAATATTTTCTCATGTTAACTTTGATAACATTATGAAGGCAAGTATGAAAAATGTTGTAAGAGATCTATCTAAGATTGTGAAACCATCTAACACTATGTGTAGAGAGTGTGTTATGGGGAAGCAGACTAGAAGCAATTTTAAAAGAAAATCTTATTCAACAAAAGGGAAGTTGGATCTAGTACATAAAGATCTGTGTGGTCCTACAAGAGAAAGATCTTATAATGGTGAAAGGTACTTTATAATTTTTGTTGATGACTTTTCAAGAATGATGTGGGTTACATATTTAAGAGAGAAACTTGAAGCATGTGACAAATTCAAGTTATTGAAAGAAAAATTTGAGAATGAATTTGGTTTGAAGATAAAATGTTTGAGATCAAACAGAGGTGGAAATTTTATAATAGATTTATTTAATTCCTACTGTGAAGAGCATGAAATATTCAGACATACATTTGCACCTAGGATGCATTAAAAGAATGGGATAGTAGAGCAGAGAAACAAAACAATATTAGATGTTGCAAGAACTATGCTGCTGGAAGGAAATGTATCACATGTCCTTTGGAGGGAAGCTATTGGTACTTCTATGTACACCTTGAACATAATTCATATTAGAGAAGGCACAAGTAAGAATCCTTATGAATTATGGTTTGATCATAGACCTACTATAAAATATTTTAGAACACTTGGAAGTAAATGTTATATCAAAAGAGATGATGGGATAGGGAATTTTGATGCTAGAAGTCATGAAGGCATTTTCCTTGGTTATTCAACTAAGAGAAAAGCATAAAAATATTTAAATCTGAGATTGAGAAAGTTGTTTGAAAGTGCTAATGTGAGGATAGATGAAAAGTTTTAGATTCAGGAAAGAATGTATGACTGTGGTAAGATTTCAGAGATAAAAGAGGTCACTGCTGAACCTGAAGAACCTTTGATGGTTGATAATGATATTGAAAATGAATTAATTGAGCTTACTGAGACTACTAAAACTCTGAGGTATGTTAAAAGAACCATCTTGAAGATCAAATCATTGGTGATGCAAGTAAAGGTATGATGACTAGATCTAGAGTTAGAGAGGAAATTTGTTTGATTTCTCAAGTTGAACTGAAAACTATTGATGAAGCATGTAGAGATGAATCTTGGACTAAATCTATGCAAGAAGAACTTGAATAGATAAAGAAAAAAAATACTTGGGAATCAGTTCCAAGACCTAAGAACAAAAATGTGATAGGAACTAAATGGGTTTTCAGAAATAAGATAGATGAGGAAGGAACAATGGTAAGAAATAAGGCTAGACTGGTTTGTAAAGGCTACTCGTAACAAGAATGCATAGACTTTGAAGAAATGTTTTCTCCTATTACTAGGCTAGAAGCTGTGAGATTATTTATTTCTTATGCTGCACACAAAGACTTTAAAGTCTATCAGATGGATGTGAAATCAAAATTCTTGAATGGAGATTTGGAAGAATAAGTATACATAGAGAAACCTGATGGATTTCCTTTGACTGAAAAATGAAGACATGGTTTGTAAGTTGAAGAAAGCATTGTATGGACTGAAACAAGCACCTGGAGCATGGTATGTAGGACTGGACAAGTATTTACTTTGTCTTGGATTCAAAAAAGGTAATACAGACAGTAATTTATATTTAAAAACTGGTGAAGATGGAATCTTAATCATAAATTTTTTTGTTGATGATATCATTTTTGGAGGTAATGATAAGATGAGTAATAATTTCTCTAAAGAAATAGAAAATGAATTTGAAATGTCAATGATTGGTGAGATGAATTTTTTTCTTGGTTTGCAAATTAATTAGAGTAAGAATGGTCTTTTTATATCTCAGACTAAGTATCTTAAGGAAATATTAAAGAAATTTGGAATGGAAGATTGTAAACTTGTTGGGACACCCATGGTGACTAGATACAAACTGATTGGTACTGATGAGACTCAAAGTGTTTTTTAGACAAAGTACAGATCAATGATTGGTGGGATACAATATCTAACTCACACCAAACCAGATATTTCCAATGCAGTTGGAATTGTGGTAAGATATCAACCAGATCCTAAAGAGACACACCTTGCTGTTGTGAAAAGAATTTTTAGATACTTTAAAGGAATAATAGAATATGGATTGTGGTATGAAAAATTAGATGAATTTATTTTACATGCTTACATATTGGGTAGGTAATGTGGATGATAGAAAAAGTACAAGTGGTGGAGCATTTTTCCTTGGGAAAAGGCTAGTTTCTTGGTTAAGTAAGAAGAAGGACTGTATTGCTCAGTTTACTGCTGAATCAGAGTATGTTTCTGCTGCACACAATTTGTTTGGATGAAATGAAAGCTTAAGGACATTGGAATAATTTTTGAAGAGCTATTAGTTATCCACTATGATAACACTAGAATAGTGAATATGTTGAAGAATCCTGTAATGAATTCAAAGACTAAACATATTTCTATTAAGTATCATTTCTTAAGGGAGATGATAGTAGAGAAAGAGATTTGACTAGAGTATATTAGTACAAAGGAACCTATAGAAGATATATTTAAAAAAACTTTGCCAAAATATTCTTTTGAATATCTCAAAAGTATACTTGGGGTGAGAGCCTCTCCCAGTGGTAATTAATTAACGTAGACATGCATCAATCTAGTGGCTTTCAGAGCTATATAATTTTCTTGACTTGATGTATGTATCTAGTCCTCAGGGGAGTGATCACAGGTGTACAAGTTGAGAAATCCAACTTCATAGAACCTGAAGAACACCTGCATGCAAGAACCTGTTACAGAAGAGAAGCAGGAAGAGGGAAAGAGAAGAACTCATAAGTTGCTCAGAAAGTGAGAGAAAAATTATAATCTAAATTAATGAAGAAAGAACTACAAAGTTTAACCTATAAAGGTGAAAGAAACTCTAAAACAAGAAAAATTATGTTGCACATTAATAATTAATATAAATATTAATTATAATGGACCTAAGAGATAGCTTAAGTAAAACTAGAGTAATAAACAACTTAATTAATTAAATCAAAGTGATCTAATTAATAAGTGTAAATAGATAATTACTCTAACACCCCCCCTTAAGAGAAGCTTAGGAGGTAAGCTAACCTAGCAAAGCTATGAAAGCAGGAAAATGGGTCCTGGTAATAAGGCGTGATCAGGTACCCAAGCACAACCAAATCTCTGTAAAGCGGAGAAATAAAGAAAACCACATGGGAAAAACCCTACTCCAAGAAGAGATAGAAGAAAAATAGAAAATAATGGCTCAAGAGACTCTCTCCAAACCATAAGTACAATCAAACCCCCCATGAGAGGGGGATGAGAAACCAAAGCTCCCCCAGAATGATGGAACCCCTGTAGGAATGATCGAACCAATGAAACTCCAATGTGGAAGAAATAGATGTACAGAGTAACAAGGAAACCCCTTAATGAGAGGTGAAATGGGAAGACCGAGTTGGTGCTCAAAGGAGAATGAACGGGACACCTAGAATGGAATCCCCAATGAAGGTGAGCTAATAGAAGGGCTGAATCTGTTAGCTGGGAGGAGATGAATGTCCTTGGATATGCCCTCAACAACTGAAGGGGAAGGCTCGATGCAGGGAGTGACCATAACAGGGACTGTTGAAGAAGAATCATGCTGAACAAATGCAGGTGCAACAAGAGGAGGAGGTGGAGAAGCCACAACACTGATCTCAGGAGTAACACAGAACTTCAGGTGACCCGATGTCTTCTCACTAGGCACTCATGAAGAAGGAGAGATATTCTCTAACATTGGAGATGGTGAACCAAAATGGGAGAAGGAGTATAGGCGGGTGGCATGATCAACTATCCCTGTAGCAATAATGTGGCCAGTCATGCTATCTCTGATGTGTACAAAATCTACAATGAACTCAAATGTCTTCTCTATCCGACTGTGAGTAATCTGATAATTGGAGAGAAGGATTGATGACAAGGATGGAACACATAGCACATCATGGAATGCACCACCAATGATGTCAATAGAACCCTGACCACACATAGGTATAACAGTGTCATTCCCCATCAGGATGTGTGGGGTAGGAGAGGTTGCAAAAGATGAGAAGGAAATCTAAGAATATGCCATATGATGTGAAGCACTAGAATCCAACAACCACCTAGAAGAGGTAGCTATAGTAGATTCACATAAGGCATGACCCTTTCCTTTGTCTGACCCATCTGTCTAGGTGATGATGAAGAAGACCAGTGAGAAGAGGAAGAAGGAATATCAATGTTGCTCTTATGAAGAAGAGCTGTCAAATCAAAAATTTGTTGGGCATATCCATCTACCTTCTTCTGAAAGCACTAAGACTCATCATGATTGAACTTATTACAATAAGTGCACTTGGGTTTGTCTGTCTTTGATTTCCCTTCAGGTGAAGGAGGTGGGCCAGAGGAATGCTCGAAAGGAGAATCCTTCCAAGATTCTATGGATGATGATACCTGTTTCTACTTCGATTTCCATGGAGATGGGTGAGCAACCAAGGCATGGCTCATAGAATCTGAAGCGTCATTCAAATGTTGAATCTTTGACTGCTCTTGAGTCAACCGATCATAGAAGGCCACAAAGGAAGGTATATTGTGCCTAGGACCCAAGGCATCCATAGTGGAATAGAAAGTGGAGGAGAAAATTTGGAACTCTCCACGAAGCTTTGAGAGTATCAGAAAGACACACTCATCATCTAATTTTGTCTTCCCACATTCTTGTAAAAGTGATTAGAGAGCATTGAACTTCATTAAGAAGTCCTCAATGGTGGAAAAATTATTAGGAGAAAAGGATGTCAACTCTGCATCAAGATGAAGTGCCATGAATGCATTCACTATGCCAAAAAGATCTGCAAACTTTACCTAATAGGCGCAAGGAGTGGTCAAACCATCCAGATGAAATAAGAGGTTGTTTGAAATGTGCAGTACAATCAAACCCATGGATTCATCTATTTTGTTCCTATGTTGAAGGACCTCAAACGGAAACTACAGAATAGGTTGGTTCTCATCCAGACATGACCATAAGCCACGTGATATGAGTAGCTTGGTCATGTGTGCTTTCCAAGTGTGATAATTGTGTGGTGTTAGCCAGGCCGCAGAGGGGTCTGACATTGAGAGAAGAAGTAGACAGAAGTAGAAGGGTCATTTTTGAATTAAATTACAGAAATAAAATGCACCCCCCGATAATGTATAATTCTATCCCCTCGTATATCAAATAAAAAAGTATAGAAAGTACAAAAAACAAGAACAAAACCTGGATGCCAGATGCAGAGAGGGAGAAAACTGAAGCCTCTACTTAAACTCTAAACAAGAGAGCTCAAATGGCCAAATCAAAAAACAAGACTAGCATCATCACATCCAGCTCAAAAACACCTTTCTGACAATATTTCATTTTCCAAAAATAGACACTGTATGCACAAGTTACGGCTGAAAAACCAACTGCTCCTCTGACAATGAGCTCTCTAGAAAAAACCAATCATGACAAAAAAATTTATGGTCAAATGATCATCACAGAGCGTGGGAAAAATTTTGACGGCCATCGGCAAGTCGCGGGCCTATCACTGGAAAAGGCAAAATCCACCGGAAAATTTTGGAAAACTGCTAGGAAAAAATTTCTAGTAGGTGATGTCAACAATGGCATCACTTGACATGTTGTTGGTGGCACCCGATGGTGGGCTGATTGCTGTCACCGGCAGCGGTAGCGGCTAGGCTACTCCCGGATGGCAGCACCACTGCGAGCTGCTCCACTGGTGGTTGGTGGCCGATGTGCGGGCTGAGGTGGCGCAGCGGTGACCACTCTGACTGCGTGTCCTAAAGCCCTAAAAAACATGTTTTTTTGCATTTTTTTGCATTTTTTTCTCGATTTGTGTGTCGTACGACCTAGGAGGGAGAATTTTTTTCCCAGAGGTCACTATGGCCAAAAATAGCAAAATTTATATGGTTTTTGACTCTCTTGGGCCTTCTGAGCATAATGGTGGAGTTCATTTTGGCTCAAAGTGCACCAAAAAAGTGCCTCCTCCAAAATGAAGAAAAAAAACCCTAGAGAAGCTGTGGCTTTCATCTTCGAATCACGGCTCCAAAACCCTTAGACCAGGAAATAACAGGGAAGCTCTGATACCATGTAGAAGTTGAGAAATCCAACTTCATAGAACCTGAAGAACACCTGCATGCAAGAACCTATTACATAAGAGAAGCAAGAAGAGGGAAAGAGAAGAACTCAGAAGTTGCTCAGAAAGTGAGAGCAAAATTATAATCTAAATTAATGAAGAAAGACCTACAAAGTTCAACCTATAAAGGTGAACGAAACCCTAAAACAAGAAAATCTAGGTTGCACACTAATAATTAATATAAATATTAATTATAATGCACCTAAGAGATAGCTTAAGTAAAACTAGAGTAATAAACAACTTAATTAATTAAATCAAAGCGATCTAATTAATAAGTATAAACAGATAATTACTCTAACAATAGGAACACTATGGAGCACATTTGGGTGATTTTTCACTTGGATGTTAGACATGAAGATTTGAAAAAGATAAACCATACAAAAGCTTACAGATGAGTTATGGCACCCGTTTCCATTGTTGCCAAAGGGGGAAAGATTCTATTTCAAAATCCCTACTATTTTGGGGATATTTTTGTTGAGGATATTGAGAATATTGTATTGAGAGAGAGTAATTTTTGGGTTGATGGATTTTTCCATATGTTTCCATCAATGCCAAAGTGGGAGATTGTTGGATGATATCAAATTTGGGTACTATTTATGTTGTTGATATTCATGTTCTGTCACTGATGTCAATATATGTTTCTGTGGAGAGAACATATTGGTTATGATAACTGATAGAAGTGTACAGACACTATACATATGAATCAAAACTATCAAAGATAAGGATATGAAGAAATATGTGTTATGACCTTATTTATAAGGTTGCTTTGCTTAATATTTCATATTGGTGATGTTACAGATGTTTTAGTGAAGACTGGTTTCTAGACTGTGACAGTGATGCTTAACAGAGCAGGTCTCTATTTTTTGGGTATATCTTACAGGCGAAGACATTTTAGGGTATGCGAGCTTAAGGGATGAAAGATGACACATTGAGGAATGTTGGACATTGAGCGATAGTCATGAACATGTTGGTGACATTAGATGTGGTGTGTATTCTGGAGGAGACCTACTTGGTGGCTAACTTCAGAGATGTAGCGTGTATTATGAATTATGAGTGTGGATTATAGATCTTGGAGTATATCTAATGTATTGTAATTGATTTTTAATTATTTTAGGTATCATGTGTATCTTAGCAAGGGGTTGAATAATTATTTTTATATTGGAAAGCCTTAAGTGGTCGACCTAATTAATTATTTATATTGGGAAAACTTAATTGGCTGACCTAATCAATTATTGTAATAGGGTATATATGAGAGATCTTTTCTTTTGAAAATACAGATGTATGATGAGAAGGTAATTGAAAGGAAGAGAAGTGTGGAAGCTGCAAAGCTTGTTTGGCTACTGGATGTAGAGCAGAGTTTGTGATAATAGTACTTCATTGGAACTGACCAAGTAAAGACACTTGCTATCAGACAGTTCACTGGATTTTATATTTCTCTACATACACTTGTTTAGATTGTTAATCCTTGAGGGTGGATTTAACCTTCTTTGAGAAGTGTGCCTGGGAAGTGAGCCCACTGTTACTCTTGACTCCTAACAGGGACTATGTATTATAATGTTGTAATAAGCTCCTAACATGACTAAATCTTTTAATAGGGATACTATACTCTTAGTACATCATTTGTGGGTTCTAATTCCCATCAGGGTTTTACCTTTAATAGGGTTTCCTCGACAACAAATATTGTGTTATTTAGGGAAAAAATTAAGAAACCCCCTCCTGGGAAAAGGTGTAAAATATTGGCAAATACTATATTATTTGGGGGGGGGAATTAATATTGTTGGCCAAAAATTTTAATTTGAAAGGAAAAAATATTAGTTTTACTGGCGATTTTTTATATATATTAAAATTCTATAAAATCTTGGTGAATCTTTCATTATTGAAAAAAATCACGGTGATAGACACACATACCAAGAAACCATTATTATTCGATAGGGGTTTGGGGGTAGTGCCCTCGAAAGCTCAAATGACCTTTATTATTTTTATAAGGTATCGTGAGTTAATTTTCTATCTTCTAATAGGAACTAACCCTACTTTTTATAACTGTCAGATGATCCATGATCAATGGCATGAATTCTATTTTGGGCCAAGGTTTAAAGGGACACAAAGATTCCCCCAAAAGTCTCTGGAATAGAGACATGCCAAATCTATTTTAGGAAAAAGTTTTAAAATTCATAAAGTTTCATTGAAAGTCTCCCAAATAGACACATTTCATGTAACCTATATCCCAACCTTAAAAATTAACCACATATTGGCAAATATGGTTGTCAATTACGACAAGCTTTGGAAATTGTAGGCGTAAATTTTCAATTTATAGTGTCCAAAAATTAATTTGATTGGAAATATTGTGAAAGAAAAAGATTAAAATACATAAACCAATGGGCGATGGGTCTGGGAGTTGAACCCAATATTTATAAAGTTAGGGCGACATGGACAACCTAATATACACATTATATTCGCTAAATCTCAGGTCGTGGACATGAGACATTGGCCAAATGGTGGATATTCACCACTAAAGTTCTCCCTGGTGTTATTGTGTTAGCATTTAATGTGTTATCATTTGCATTGAATATTTGGTTTATAAAGTTTAAAGTTTAATATTCTGTATCACAATTGATTTACCCCTCTCAGTTGTGCTTGTGGATTATTTTTCCTAACATGGGTAATAGCTAAATAGTCAGTGATAGACAGTAAGAAATTTGTATTTCATCTCAAATGGGTGAAGTATTTGGTGGAGTGGTCATAGGATATGATTTTAAACAATTTTAAGATACTATGTTTGCGAGCGCGACTCATAATTTTGATTGGTAAAACTAGTTTTATTGACTAGAAGTGGTGTTAACAAAGTGAATAGGTAAACAAGACAGAGTTCTTGAATAAGCTATGAAGATTTGTAGATCAGTGAAGGAATTGAAAGTGGCAATAGGATTGGTGATTATTTTCATGAATTAGTAAGGTAGTTCCATGATTTGTGAGACTTACTTGACATCACATTGATTGAGGTATGCATTTAAGAAGGATTCTTCAAGAAGTTTCTTTTGGTCAAAATGCATTTTTGAAACTGGCTCAACTACCAAGGTAAAATCTATGTCTAATGTGACACGGTCAGAGGAAAATGTTTTATGAGTGACTAGATAAATTTTATCTTACCTAATGTGATCTATACCATTCATATCTCAGATCTAGGGTGTATTTTAAGTCGTTGGAAGTAAATCTAAACATTGGAATGTTGAAGAAGAAGTTAGAGGGATGATTGTGAATCGCAAAAGGATTTGGTGATAGAGAAAGTAAAGGAATGAAGTGCGGTCAAGCTATGGAAAAGTAGAGAGTTGAAGATGAATTTCAGATCTTTAAAGGATCTAATTATGCAGAGGTAGTGCATTTTTCACAAATTATTTTATTTGTTGCTTTCTAATTATTGTAACTTTGGAATCCCTTAACAGGGTGGATCCTAACAGATCTTTATTGTAAATCCTCTAACAAGGTGGCATTCTAATTAATTTTTTTAATTCCTCTAAAAAGGATTATCCTAATAGGGAAAAGATCCTAATAGATCTAAAGGCAAATCCCTTAATTGGGTAGCACCTAACAGTGTTTTGTAAAATTTTAACAGGGTAAGCTCCTAACATGGCGTATTCTAGAAGAGTATAGATATTGTGGGTATCATCTCATAGCATGGTTTTTTCCCATTTAAATTTCCATGAGATAAATATGGTGTTTACATTGTGTGGTCGATTACTTGTGGATGTATGCATTAAAAGTTTTACTTATGTTAGTTGATATTGATTTTTTTGATGCATAGAGTTTAAAGAAGTTGAATTAGGTGAATTCATGGATTACTGATTCACTCCTCATCTCTTAGTAATCAGACCTATATTAAAATTTATAAGGTACAAATCCCTTAATAGATATGCAATGAATACACCATGTAGATTAGTTATTAAAATAAAGATTCTTAGGACTCACAAATCCAGATACAAGAAATGAAATATCTTTTAGAAAATCACTTGTGAATCACTCTCCAATATATTGAGTATATGAACATATGTAAACTGAAGCAAGGTAATTCCAATTGGTTAAAATAAAATTCACACATAAATTTGATTCCAAATTCTTCAAAATACAAATATTTCAAATCCAACAAAAGTATTATCAACTTTCATTCAAAGATTCAAATTTTATTTAGAAAATAGCATGAAAACATCAAGCATATTGTCTATCTAATTATCCAAAAATTGAACCTCTGTCGATCTTATGATTCACCACTTATAGTCTTTTACAAATTAACTAGAGATTAAAACCTTAGGACTTATATTAAACTGAGTTCTCAAAGAACCAAAATAAAATTCTAAATATCCCTAACTGCCTAGGAACAACTACCTTCCTAAATATTTCATTAAAATCATAAAATATTATGCAAGTTGTTTAGGGAAAGGAAGTTTTTCTAGGTCCTATAGATGGAGTGTGTTGTGTTGGAAAAGAATGAGTGACCTTCCACTCTTTGTAAACTCCCAGAAATTCTTGAAGTATCTGAGTATTCAGGAGGTTGACATGTTCCATTATCTTCCTCCACACTTCCCTTTCATGCTTTATCTCCTTGATTTTCTCCGATCGCAATGACAGATGTCCCAAGCATATGTAGAGAAAGGCTTCTATTTGTGCAACCTTCAATAAATCCTAAAATGTTAATGCCTTAGCTTCTTTAACCTTCTCAACCTCTTCTTTTAAATTCTGGAGTGCAAAATCCTCATCCTTTTTAAGAGTTCCATTCTCATCCAAGTACAACACGTGGTTGCACCTTAGTTCATCTAGGAGAGATTTTGTTAGTTCATGTAGCTCCTTGCTAAATTTAGCATACTCAGATTTCTCTTGCCTTAGCACATAGTTTCTCCATTCTATATTTTTCATGTAGGCATACAATACATTTTCATCCACATTCTTCGAAGGTTTCTCAGTTAAGAATTTACCAATTCCATACTTTTGAATGTCATTTATTTGTTATAGCACATTTACCCATTTAGTTTCCTCCCTTTCCTAAGTGAGAGTTTTGGTGTCTAATTATCCTTTTGTGTAAAATAAGTCATTATAGAACTCCTTTGAAGAATTTATATAATTATTATCCTATTGTATTATATTTTCTTTCCAACTATCAGATATCCTGGTGACCATTCTTCCTCGCTGGACTTGATCCATAAACTATTGGCTAGCTGAAGATCGGGGATTGAAGGACATGGGCTCCCTCACAAATGGCTACAGATTTGGACTATGAATGGCATCAATGTAATCAATGATCACCCTTAGCATTTTATTTAGTTCCTTCTTATCCCTCTCATCTTTCCAGGAGTGACTTAGCATTTTCACTATAGATTATTTGAAATGGTGATTATTTGCAGCTCTACCAACTTCACCAACATCCACCCTCTCTATCTCAAAGTCATCAGTTGTAGGTTCCTAAACTTCATCCTCTGTTTTAGGCCTTGCAACTTCTACAACCCAACTCTCTATTTTATGATCCGTTGATATCCTTGAAGTAGTTTTCAACTTCTTGGGCTTTGGGGTTGTTCCCAAAAATTTACTAACCATGTCGTTGAGGGGAAGAGAAACCAAAACACTCTTTCTATTTTTTCTCACTGCTAGTTTTAGCCACTTTGGATTTGCATCAGATGTTCCTATGACCAAAGAGTACTGATTAGGTGGAGGTGTCACCATGGCTAGGGTACTAGTAAAATCATCTATGTTTCCAAGATAAATTAGAATATTACATTGGTATCTTGTTTCCATCTTAGGGAATTCTATCTTTTCATCATCCATCTTATTTTCACCTTCTTCTCCTAAATCTAGATTAATGACTATATCTTGAGTTTGTAATTCCTTTCCTTTGTGTTTTGACATTGACCTTTTTAGCTCTTTTTCTTGCAATCTTCTTTCCTAGATGAGATTCTGAGACCAGGTTATGCGATTAAAAACCTAGGACACAAACTCAACACCCTCATTAGAAAGGAGACAAGAGAAATCCAACATTGACAAGGTTAAAATACCTTCTACACTTTGAGTTCTACACCACTCAGGTGGGTATACCTAATCTGCACACACATAAACCCTTGTGACAAACAATAGCTTGCAGATACATAACTATAGAATAGATCTCAAACCTATAGGTAACATGTACCTCAATATTTTTACCAAATCTAATGTAGTATCCCACTTGCATAAAGTATGTTTGAAAACCAAACCTACTCTAACTCCTTCCTACAAACATTAAGGGAAAATATTTTCATTGATGTATTTGATTAATGGATCCCTGAAATACCTCAAATCCCACATAGACCAGTGTCTGATCCAATGGGCACCAGAGTCAAACATAACAGTGCAAAAGGAAGATGATGAACAAAGAAAAAATCACAGTCTAATATGTCTAATGCCTTACATCAAACATTCTTTTTCAATCAAGTTCTACTTATGGATCCACAAGTGTGTTCAAATATGGAACTACCTATTCAAATTATTTAACCCTCCCCTTGGAAGAGACCCTAGAATAGATAATACATTAATCAACATCCACTAAAAGACAAGTTTGACATATCCTTAATACCCCAAACTTCTACATATCTAAAAAAAATACCAAATCACAGTCATCCTCTAAATGACTCTATTGCATATCTATAATAGACAAGACCAAAACACCCTTGATTCCTTAATCTATGTGATTCAGAAAGAAAAATAGACACAACTTTATAACAATACAACAACATTGAATTTTCATTCATAAAGATAACTATTACAATGGATATCCTTCTCTGAAACTAGAAAGAGATCAAGAACACCCTATATGCGGACAAAAAGAAGAATATTTACAGAGGAACCACACTTGGAACCTGACTTCAGAACAAAGGAAAATGGGACCCTCTTTGGAACCTCCTTGTGCTAAAAAAAATATGGAACCCTTACCACAGAGAAAAGAAAGGCATATATAGAAGAAGGAAACCCTAGAATTGATATCCACTTGACATCAGTCCTTCTCTAAAATCTGATTCACACCGACTTCCTTTCTCTAACCGAATGATATTTCTTCAAAAGATATTAAAAAAAATATTATCTACATCACCACCTATATGAAAACATTAACTCAACCAATAAATATAGATCCACCAACAATCCAGTCAAAATGTCTACCCTTGTGACTAGAATGAGCTACCATACGACTGGAAACCCTTTGTGAAGGTTTGAATATTCAAATATTTTTTTCAACTGTCACACCTAGCATGGAAAACCCCATCGAGGGCTGAGATCAAAACTTGAATTCAACTTTAAAATGTGGCCGTTGACATTTTAAAACACCTACGAGCTCAAGACAATTGGCAGTTACACATAGCACTTCGGTCCCACTTGACCTTCTCATCAAATTAGACATGCATCACCTAGGCGTGATTCCACAAAGGATATCTAACAAGAGAATTCACATAGTGGTATCACGCCAACCGTCAGATCTTCTTTAATCAATTATCCTTTACCTTTAGTGCAGCACTGCCAGACCCATGATCTAAGATGGCTATGTGTCAAATGGGCATGATCCCATGATGAATAACCATTTTGAAACTTAGGATCAAGGCATCACGCTAACCACATAATCAAAATTGACTCACTTTATGTTTATCACCTTTTGAAAACCAGGACCCATGATTTGATCAAGAAAGGTGTCGCAAAAGTGTGATTCCATAATGAATAAACAGTGCTCATCTTCTGTTCAAGGAATCACACACATCATTGGATGAAATAAAATATGACCCTCCTTTACCTTTATAAAGTTCCAGACCCACGATCACATGATTCTACATGTCAATCATGCGCGATGCCTTGAAGAGTAACCACCATGCACTTTCTATTCTAGGCATTACACCCACTGTTAGATTGAAAAATATTTGACCGCGCTTTATGTTCTTTGAAAATCCAGACCCATGATTTGATCAGGACACATGTCACAAATGTGTGATCCTGTAGAGAATAAAAATATTGCATCTCTTAATCGAGGCATTACACCTACCATCTGATTAAATCTGATCAAATCACATGTTAACTTCCTTTTAGCTCTGACCAGGCCCTGTCACTTTCCACATGTCGCATAAGCATGATGTCGTGAAGGATATCCTCCCTGCATCTTTTGATTTAAGGAATCACACCAACTGTTTGATGAAATATGGTTTGATGGTGCAATATCCTTGCCGCTAGTCTTTGAACATGTTGGCCTCACAATCTTAGGATGGACACTTGGCATTCAGGTGGATTTTGCAAAGACTAGTCACTAGGAAATTTTTAGATTAAGTCATTATGCCCGTTGTTGGATGAAATAAACCTTCTCGCCACCTTTCAAAGCACTACATGGACTTTAGAATTTAGGAAAAATTTAAAAAAAGCCCTGCTAGGACTTAGGAGTTAGAAATAAGCGGCCTCACGCATGTTAAATTAAAGAACATGGGTTAAAGAACTTAAGTGACTCAAAAAGTAACACAGGATTACAACAGGTACAAAAGAGACCTAGGGTTTTAACACTAGGGAATACCTTAGGGATAGAAAATTTGAAGTTAGGGCTAGAAAATATGGCAAGAAAAACACCATGGAAACTAGATTTTGTAGTCCTAATAGTGGCTCTAAATGAGGAAGGTTGATTTCAAGATCAACATTAGATTCTAGATCTCTGGGAAAAGAAGACCAAGGACACAAAAAAATAGAACCCTACAAAAACAATGAACAAGAATATGTACAAATATACATAATTGCTCAAAAGAGTCAACTTTATATCTACCCCCCCTTATTTCCCTAATTTGAAGGATTCAAACCAGGCTTGACGGCCCAAAGCCATCAACAAAATTCTAATTCAAGTGGCCTCTGTCACAAACAAAACCTTATGCTCTATGTACTAGTAGAAAACTGAGAAAATCACTTTCATCTACCTGATTTGGCCTACTAACAATTTACATTAGCTCACCATAAAATTTTTTATCACCATACTGATCAGTAGAGCCCATATGGAAATTAGGCAAAGAATGAAAATGTAAATTATGTGGCATATTAATGTTCCATGCATTAAGTACAATGAAATCAAACCGGATGGAACATTCATCATCTTCTAATTCATAGCCACATCCTGGAAAATCATCATCCAGCTGAAAGGTAAAGCACTCATAATCTTCCATATAGCTAGTATCATTTATAATATTTGGCTTCTCATCACAATATTCATATAAAGGACTAGAAACCAAATGAAGATCTTTGTTATAAATATCATGGCAAAGGAGTGGCTGAGCCATATCAATGTCTTTATCAAATAAAGCATTAGAATACTTACTAATATGATAGCCCATATCTATGCCACACTCACCCTCTTCAAAGGAAAACATATCCAAATTCAAGAGAAAGAGGAATGTTCAACATTATCATTTTCATTAAATGAAAACTCCATGTCATGATCCTTATTATCCTCCTCAATAGAGTCACTACAAAAAATGATTCAGGTGAGACTAAATCAATGTCACCATAACTTTGCACACTAGTATCATTACCATCATGTGCATTACCTTTTAACTGTTCCTCAAATGGTATAAAATCTAAAATCATTTCCCTTTCTGCATCAACAACATAACAATATTTCTCACTAACCTCTTCATCATTAGCATGAGGAATAACAACTTTTTGAGACAAGTCCTCTTCATTCACATTCTATTTTGAATCAAGTACATGGTTAGTGTGATCAATAGGATCATAAGAATCTTGACATTTATCTTCATTTCTTAACTCACACCCATCTTTTGCATTATCTAGCTCAACATTATGTGCAACTTTGGATTTAGAATGTCCAATATTATTTATCCAATTCCTGGCATACTCAATACCTTCTCCCTCAAGGAGGCTGGCAATCAATTGAACCAGGGAAAAAAAGTTCCAAAAATAAATTAAGACAAACTAACTCCCGATGACTAAAAGGAATAACAAACTCCTTCAGTGCAATAGTAGACCTCTTGTAAAAAATAAGTGTAGAATCTCCCACCATTCTTTTCATTCTCTTTTGTAGTGATAAAATAATATGTTCTTGGATCTCATGTTTTTGGAGCTCTTGTTCTTGGATTTCTTGTATTAATATTTTGTTATCTGCAAGAACCCTTTCAAGGTCCAGCAAAGGTACTCCAGATCTGAACATATCTATAGTATATACATGTGAATCATCACTTTGATAATTTTTTTTTACTTGTAGCTACACAAGTTATCTAGATTCACCATGCAACCATAAACTAATACATACTTCCACTTGATTTTTCAAAATGAAATTCTAACCTTGAAGCATGCAAACATTTATCCACACCTTGTTCCTTCTTTAGTGCTTTAATCACTTAATAAGGAAGCAATTTCATAACCTTGAAAAATAAAATACTTAGATGTATTTTAGTAGCTACAAAAAGTACTGATCTGAAGTCACCTTCAAATCACCTTTTAAAAACTTGAGTAGAGTCACCACCTCTTTACAGAGGAAATTTTTAAATTAGCTGAGATCTCTTCACCCCACTCTGACCTTCTTCAAAACCAAAAAAATCACAACACACCCCCACTAATAGGGTCACATCTCTTGACAATGATCTTAGTCATAGGAGTCCAAACACCTTATTCATCTCCACTACAAGTCCACCTTTGTTTTTAGTCTTTCTCCAAATATGCACACTGGTACAATCACACAAATTGGATTCACCACTCACCACTTGTGAGATAATATATCTTTTAGGAACTTGGAATTCTTGGAAAATATTGCAATGATAGATAAAAACAAATCCTGACTCACTTTATAAGTAACAGGAATGCTTCTTTGTATCACATAACCCTGTAACAACCATACAACTCAGAGATTGATTTTGACTAAACAGAGAACAAAGATCTCTTGTCTCCAGCTGAGTCTCTATGTTTTTGTTGACTCTTGGATTGATTCACCAAAGGAAAATTTCTAACAATTATGTTGAAGTTCTTAACTTTTGTTTCCCCAATAGAGTCTTTATGCTTTTGTTGACTCTTGGATGGGCTAACTCCATCTGAATATTGGATTTGATTTATTTATACCATATTCTCCCTTATAAGGTCTACAAGACCTTTTTGTTCTCTTTCCCTAGCAAATTTTCCAATTCTGTTAGTTCTTTCTCTTGCAATCTCCTTTCCTAGATGAGATTCTGAGACCATGTTTTGGAATTAACAACCTAGGACATAAAATCAACACCCTCGACAAAAAGGAGACAAGAGAAATCCAACATTTACAAGGTTCAAAGACCTTCTACACTTTGAGCTCTACATCACTCAAGTGGGTATACCTAATCTACACACACATAAACCCTTGTGAAAAATAATAGCTTGTAGATACATAACTGTGGAATAGCTCTCAAACCTATAGGTAACATGTACCTCAATATTTTTACCAAATCTTATGCAATATCCCACTTTAATAAAGTATGTTTGAAAACCGAACCTACTCTAACTTCTTCCTACAAACATGAAGGGAAAATATTTTCATTGATGTATTTGATTAATGGATCCTTGAAACACCCCAGATCTCACATAGACTAGTGCCTTATCCAATGGGAAGAAAAGTCAAACATAACAGTGGAAAAGGAATATTATGAACAAAGAAAACAACATAGTCTGATATGTATAATGCCTTACATCAAACATACCCTATCAATAAATTTCTACTTATGGATCCACTAGTGTGTGTTCAAATATGCAAATACCTATTAAAAGTATTTAACCCTCCCCTTGGAAGAGACCCTCGAATAGAAAATACATTAATTAGCATCCACTAAAAGACAAGTTTGACATATCCTTAATAGCCAAAACTCACACATATCTGAAAACAAATGCCAACTCACAGTCATCCTCTAAATGACTCTATTGCAGATCTACAATAGACAAGACAAAAACACCCTTGATGCCTTAATCTATGTTATTTAGAAAGAAAAATAGAGACAACTTGATAACAATACAACACTAAATTTTCATTAATAAATCTAACTATTACAATGGATATCATTCTCTAAAACCAGAAAGAGATCAAGAAAACCCTATATGAAGAGAAAAGGAAGAATATTTACATAGGAACCACACTTGGAACCTGCCTTCAGAACAAAGGAAAATGAAACCCTCTTTGGAACCTCCTTGTGGTGCAAAAAAATTGGAACCCTTACTACAGAGAAAAGAAATGCATATATAGAAGAAGGAAACCCTAGAATTGATATCCACTTGACATCTGTCCTTCTCTGAAATATGATTTGTACCGACTTCCTTTCTCTACCCGAATGATCTTTCTTCAAAAGACCTTAAATTTGTTTTGATCTACATCACTACCTATCTAAAAACATTAACTCAGCCAATAAATACAGATCAACCAACAATCCTATCAAAATATCTACCCCTACAACTAGAATAAACTATCATATGACTGGAAACCCTTTGTGAAGGTTTGAATATTTAAATATCTATTTCAAAAGTCACACCTGGCAGGGAATACCCCATTGATTACTGAGATCAAACCTTGAATTCAATTTTAAAATGTGTCCATCGATCTCCTTTTAAAACACATGCGAGTTCAAGACACTTGGCAGTTCTATGTAGTACTTCAGTCCCACTTGAACTTCTCATCAAATTAGATATGCATCACCCAAGAATTATTCTACAAAGGATATCCAATGAGAAAATTTGCATAGTAGTATCACGCCAAATGTCAGATCTTCTTTAATTAATCTATTCTTTACCTTTACTGCAATATTGCCAGACCCATGATCTGAGATGGATACATGTTAAATAGGCGTGATTCCATGATGAATAACCATCATGCAACTTAAGATCAAGGCATCATTCCAACCACATGATCAAAACTGATTCACTTTACCTTTGTCACCTTTTGAAAAATTGGACCCATGATCTAATTAGGACAAGTGTCACCAAAGCGTGATTCCACAATGAATAAAAAATTCTCATCTTATGTTCAAGGAATCATGCACACCATTGGATGAAATAAAATCTAACCATCCTTTACCTTTCTAAAGTTCTGGACCCATGATCACAGGCTACTACATGTCAATTAGGCATGATGCCTTGAAGAGTAACCACCATGCACTTTCTATTCCAGGCATTACACCCACTATTAGATTGAAAATTATTTGACCGTGCTTTATGTTCTTTAAAAATTCAGACCCACAACCTGATTAGGACACATGTCGCAAAGGCATGATCCCGCTGAGAATAAAAATTGTGCATCTCCTGATCTAGGAATTATGCCTACCATCCAATTAAATATGATCAAATCACATGTTAACTTCCTTTTAGCTCTGACCTAGCCCCACCACTTTCCATGTGTCTCATAGGCATGGTGCCATGAAGGATATCCTCCCTATAGCTTTTTATTTAAGGAATTGCACCAACTGTTCAATGAAATCTGATCTGACGATGCAATATCCTCATCGCTATCCTTTAAAAATGCTAACCTCACAATCTCAGGATGAACACTTGGCATTCGGGCATGATTCTGAAAAGAATAATCACCAGGAAATTTTTATATCAAGGCATTATGCCTGTCATTAGATGAAATCAAACTTTCTCTCCACCTTGCAAAGAACTACAGAGACTTTTGACTTTAGGAAAAATTTAATACAAGCCTCGCTAGGACTTAGGAGTTAGAAAGAAGTGACCTTACACATGAAAACTTAAAGCACATGGGTTAAAGAACTTAAGCAACTCACAAAGTAATGCATAATTATAATAGGCACAAAGGAGACCTAGGGTTTTAATGCCATGGAAGACATTAGGGATAGAAAATCTACAGTTAGGGCTAGAAAATATTCCATAAAAAGGGCAAGAATAGCACCATGGATACAAAATTTTCCAATCCTAATAGAACTGGTCACTCTAAGACAAAAAGAAGTTGCAGGGGACTGTTAGGTTTCTTAGTAACAATATATTTCTCTACTTTGAATTTAGGTTCACCTCCATATATTTTAACATTTTTATTAGCAAGAGAAACAGGGGATTTATGTTTCTTAGAAATCTTAACAGATTTCTTCTTTTGAGGTTGGGCTTTATTATCCTTTTGTTCCCTAAGCCACTTCTCTATCCTCCTTATAATTGGAAATGACCTTATCTCTACATTCTCTATTTATGGTAATGTCTAGTAAATTTCTGGGACTGGAAGCAGCTTCACATATTCATACATAGGGTCCAGTACAATGAAAACTTTAGTGGTGATTATTCATTGTTTGGTGAATGTTGAAATGTCGGCAACTCAGAAATTGGAAAATATTTTTCATATATTGGATTGACCCCTATCGCCCACAATTTATTAATATTGGGTTCAATTCCTGGGCCCATCGTCCATCAGTTTATTTAATTTTCTCCATTTATTACATATTATTTCCAATGGAATATAATTTTTGGTCCCGGTAAATTTTTAAAATTTGCCTATAATTTCTAAGCGACCCCAAATCAATGACCTATATTTGCCAATAGTTTTATACATATATTTATTGGCGGCCCCAAATTTGCTTGGCATTTTGCGGATGTGTGTTTCAAATTGACACAATTTCTCCAACTTTATTAATCATACAAAGGTATTGGATGACCCATAATCGCCTCAAAAATAACAAAAGAGATGTTATAATTACGCGGGCTTCACCAAATATTTGTATACCTATTACCTCTCTTCATGTAATACACACCCCTTAGTTTGCTTTTCTGTTTCAGTTGTTGAACTCTTTTAGGTATTTTCATGTATGTGTTGGTTATTTCAGTTGGTTTTGAGGATATTCACATATTACTATTCATTATATTATTGATCCTTTGCTTAGTTGTGTTATATCTTCTATTTACATATAACTTATGGTGATTTCATGATGGTTATGTATATTTTATGATGTCATTTTGATTATGATTTTCTAACAATATTGACCCTACATCTGTATGCACATGGATCATTGTTATATTTTACATTACTGTTTGATGTGTTTAGTACTGTATGGGACAGAGTCGTAGTTACTTGCTTCAGTGAGTTTCACATGATAAACTAGTCTCAACCATTGTTTGTATTATATGTATGCATATGTTCATCTTTGTGATGACAGGTTTGCAGGTACCGGGCTATGTCTTCCCTAAATTGGAAGGAGTGAGCATGCCCTATCACAATATCTCAATGGTAAGAGAGGGGAGATAATATTCAGGCCTAAATCCATACCCTAAACCCTTATTTTATCCTAGAACTGGACAAGAATCAGTTTGACTATCCTATTTGAATCTGTCAAGTGATGTGGATTCGTGAGCCTTTCTATGTGTGCTTGTGTGTCTGTTTTAGTTATTTCTCTGTTGCAGTTATTTTTCTGATTATATGGGTTTTAGTTGATTTAATGATGCTTTTGGCTTGATTTATTTAATGATTATCTATGGTAAATATTGATGTTAATAATTGCACCTTTGATAAGGTTAAAATATTAATATATTAAATATATGGCTATTTAATAATTAAATATTAATTAAACGCCTATATTTAATTAATTGATTTAATTATTAAGGCTTGATTTAAATAATTGAGATTTAATAAATATTAAATCTAAAAATTGTAATTGATTGTGCAATTTGAATTACTGAGTATTACTTTAAGTTGCATGATTAATTGATTTATTTAAATTGAATTATTCTCATGCATTTTCAAGTACGACTTTGTTTTTATATTATAAAGTTGAGTTGTGGATTGCTTTAAGTGAAATTGAAAATAAAGCATATCTTTTAATTTTAATTAATAATTAATATCTCTTTAGGGTTTCACTTTTTGAAAACCTAATTTCCTAGTTTTCTATATCTTTGAATTGGAAGTCATTTTGGAGGGTTGTTCAATCAGGGAGAAGGAGAATTTAGGTGATTGGAGATTTGTTGAAAGCTTAGGAGCATTTTTGGAGCATTTTGGATTTGTGAATTGCTTTGGATTAGAATTGGATCTTCTCATCAGTTACTAAGGTAGGATCTTGATCTTGATAATTATAGCTTCCAGATCCCTGTCTTCTATGCATCTGGAATGCTAGGATCTTTTTTTTGAATCTCCCTTGTTTGATATTATGTGTTTATTTTGCTTAAAATTGGAAGAAAAGGTTGTTGGATCAATTCTATGGTTTTTCCTCCTTGATTGCATGCCAAATCTATGTTTTTGGATTAAGGGTTTCATTTAATTGTATTAGTTGCAAAATGGGTATCAGGGTTTTCATTTGGAATGATTTAGTTTGCAAAAATACCATTAGGGTTTCAAATCTATGAATGGTGTTTTATTTTGTGAGAAATTTGATAATATAGCCAAAATAGGTATTAGCCTTCAGATCTGTGAATCCCTTACCTTAGAAATAAGAAATTTTACCCTTACTAAGTTTCTGTCCAAACCCCAAATCTAGATCTGCATGGAAACAAAAAAAAATGGAGTTAATTGCATGCTTGGAAAAAACTCTCTTAAGAAAATATATAAGTAATATTAATTTAATATATATTTCCCTTATTACATCAAGATCATCCTTTTCAAAAATCCTTAAATTGATCCTTGACTTTATTCATTATTTTTCTTTTAGAGTTTATAGATATATTGTTTAAATAATGATTCAAAATACATATATGTGTTCATGTCCTTTTGGTTTTTGAAAGGAAAATTAAATTTTAAAAAATACAAGGCTACTGGAAAAATACAGTCTGGTATTTTCACCATAAAAAAATGAATTATTAAAGAAAATAATTAAAAAATAATGAAAGAAAAAGGGGGTTTTTAATTTATATTGTGCATGTATTAAATTAAATTAAAGAAAATAAAACCTTAAAAAAAAGTTAAAAGGAAAAAAAAATTAAAAAATTTAAGGTGGGTGGCGGGGGCCACCACACCCCCAACCACCCACGACAGCGTAGAACCCACTGCATTTCTATAATAGGGTATGATCCCCAGTGTTTGAATCAGAGAGCTAGGAAGGGTCATATGGGATTAGCACGTTGAGTCTTTTGTGACTTGGTAGGAAGCTTGTGTTGAGAGATTCATATCTCTATCCTTGTTGAGGCTTCCAGGAGTAAGCCTAGTTTTAGGGGGGAGGATGTAATACCCACTCCTTAGTTTTATTTTTTATTTCATTTGTTGAACTCTTTTAGGTCTTTTCATGTATGTGTTGGTTATTTCAGTTGGTTTTGAGGATATTCATGTATTACTGTTCATTATATTATTGATCCTTTGCTTAGTTGTGTTATATCTTCTATTTACATGTGATTTATAGTTATTTCATGATGGTTATGTATATTTTATGATGTCATTTTGAAATTATGGTTTTCTAACAATACTACCCCTACATCTGTATGTACATGGATTGTTCTTATGTTTTACATTACTGTTTGATGTGTTTGGTATGGTATGGGACAAAGTCCTAGTTCCTTGCTTCGGCGAGATCCACACGATAAACTGGTCTCAACCATTGTTTTTTATATTATATGTATGCATATGTTCATCTTTGTGATGACAGGTTTGCAGGTACTAGGCTACGCCTTCCCTGAATTAGAGGGATTGAGCGTGCCGTATCACAATATCTCAATGGTAAGAGAAGGGAGATAATATTTAGGCCTAAATCCATACCCTAAACCCTTATTTTGTCCTAGAACTGGACAAGGATTAGACTAACTATCCTATCTGAATCCATCAAGTGACGTGGATTTGTGAGCCTTTCTGTGTGTTCTTGTGTGTTTATTTCAGTTGTTTCTCTGTTGCACTTGTTTTTCTGATTAGAAGAGTTTGAGTTGATTTAATGATATTTTCAGCTTGATTTATTTAATGATTATCTATGGTAAATATTGATGTTAATAATTGCACCTTTGATAAGGTTAAACCATTGATATATTAAATATATGGCTATTTAATAATTAAATATTAATTAAATGCTTGTATTTAATTAATTGATTTAATTATTAAGGCTTGATTTAAATAATTGAGATTTAATAAATATTAAATCCAATAATTGTAATTGATTGTGCAAGTTGAATTATTGAATATTACTTTAAGTTGCATGATTAATTGATTTATTTAAATTGAAATATTCTCATGCATTTTCAATTATGGCTTTATTTTTTATTATAAAGTTGAGTTGTGCATTGCTTTAAGTGAAATTGAAAATAAAGAATTTCTTTTAATTTTAATTAATAATTAATATCCCTTTAGGGTTTCACTTTTTTAAAACTTAATTGCTTGGTTTTCTATATCTTTGAATTGGAAGCCATTTTGGAGGGTTGTTCAATCAGGGAGAAGGAGAATTCAGGTGATTGGAGATTTGTTGAAAGCTTAGGAGAATTTTTGGAGCATTTTGGATTAGAATTGGATCTTGACATCATTTAAAAAGGTAAGATCTTGATCTTGATAATTCTAGCTTCTAGATGTCTGTCTTCTATGCATCTGGAATGCTAGTATCTTGTGTTTGACTCTTCCTTGTTTGATATTATGTGTTTATTTTTCTTAAAATTAGAAGAAAAGGTTGTTGGATCAATTATGTGGTTTTTCCTCCTTGATTGCATGTCAGATCTATTTTTTAGACTTAAGGGTTTCCTTTAATTGTATTGGTTGCAAAATGAGCATCAAGGTTTTCATTTGGAATGATTTAGTTTGCAAAACTGCCATTAGGGTTTCAGATCTATGAATGGTGTTTTCTTTTGTGAGAAATTTGATAATATTGCCAAAATGGGTATTATCCTTCATATCTGTGAATCCCTTACCTTGGAAAGAAGAAATTTTACCCTTACTAGGTTTGTGTCCAAACCCTAGATCTAAATCTACATGGAAACAAAACAATGGAGTTAATTGCATGCTTGGGAATAACTCTCTTAAGAAAACAGAGAATTAATATTAATTTTATATATATTTCTCTTATTGCATCAAGATCATGCTTTTAAGAAATCCTTAAATTTATCCTTGGATTTATTCATTCTTTTTCTTTTAGATTTTATAGATATATATTGTTTAAATAATGATTAAGAATACATATCTATGTTCATGTCCTTTTGGTTTTTGAAAGGAAAATTAAATTAAAAAGATATAAGGCTACTGGAAAAATACAGTCTGATATTTTCACGAGAAAAAAATAAATTATTTAAGAAAATATTTGAAAAATAAATGAAAGAAAAAAGGGGTTTGTTATATATATTGTGCTTGTATTAAATTAAATTAAAGAAAAGAAAACAAAATTAAGAAAAAAAGTTAAACAGAAAAAAATTTAAAATTTTTTTAAGGTGGGTGGCGGGGGCCACCACACCCCCAACCACCGATGGTAGCGCGGAACCCACCTCATGGTAGTGGGGACCGCAGGGTCTGTGGTACTCACTGCACAACAGTGAGCCTGCGGTATCACTGTTGTGCAGTGGGCCACATGCCCCGTGGCTGCCCTATTAAAAGGGAATGTAGAGGATAGGGTGTGGCTGCCCTATTAAAAGGGAATGTAGAGGATAGGGTGGGGTGGGGCCGAGACCCCCCCAACACTTTGTTTATTTTTATTTTATTTTATGTTAAATTTAATTTGTTATCAAAATGGTATTTAACTTTTAAAAGAATATTTAATATATGTTAGTTTTTCTTTAAACTGTTAGTTTTTACTATAATGTTAGTATTATTTTTATATATAGAGTTTTATTATTAATATTAGATTATTTATGTTTAAATAGTTTTTTTTCCAATAGATATATGTGATTTGTTATATTATGAATAATAGTATTAATATTAGAAGTTTAATATTAATACCTATTATTAAATATTACATTTATATTTCTCTTGAATGTTGTAATTATATTTAAATTTTAGTGATTATTAGATGGATTGATTTATATGAGGTAGATCTTATAAATTAATCTATAGGGGTTTTACTGTGCATTTTCGTTGGAAAATATAATTATAGTGTTGTTAGTAATTTTATTGGATAGACTAATTTTCATAATGTTTATTATAAATTGGTTTATCACTGAGTTTTGTTAGTTCTTTTTGGAATCACATTTATCATGTTATAATGTGTTTTCTAGGTGAATGTTAAAATAGATTGTGTATTCCCTCTTTTATGAAACTGTATTGTGTCGGGTATCTGTTGGGATCAGATGAATTTTAGGGATGTGAAAACTAGAGGTTTTGGGTGTTTCTACATTTCTATGGTAATTTGTGTGCTCAGTGCATATTCTTGTTGATATCAATTTTGGTCTTGATCTTTTTATCCAACCTGATTTGTCTAAGCTTGTCTTATGTGATCTTGTGAGAGTACTTTGAATTGTTATGGTTAATTGAGAGCCAATGTATTCTTGTATGGGCGGGAATCAGTGATGAGATTTATGTTATACCTTCGTGATGTTCTTTTGTGAACCTAGACTAGGTTACCTAGTTGTGTAGTAGGGGTGGCTTGCAATAAGCATCAGGGCCCGCAAGTGGCTGCCAAGATCACTTATTGTGAGTAATCATAACAAGTGATAACATAATAATTGATTATGGATTTTAGAGTGAACTAATAAGATAAGTTTCCTCACCCATGCTTGAGCACTATTATAGGCTAAGATGGAGGATTCGATTATGCTTGCTACCTTAAGGGGTGTGTGTTTGGCATAGTTAGTGAATTTGTCTGTTTGAGAGGTCATTGATACCATTAATGGAAACTTGAGTGTTGGGGTCTACAGAGACTACTAGGACAAAATTTAAGGGTTAGACATATATGATAACGCCTTCTTATATACAACTTAGGTTATCCTACGTGTGTAGGTTGCCTCTGGTATTGTGTAGATTCCTTATTATGTTTCAGAGAGCTTCTAAGATCTTCCTATGCATTTATGTATGATGTCATGTATACCTTTGATGTTACCTTCTTGTTGTATACCCGTGTGAGTGGGCCTGTTATTATTGTATGCACCCTAAAATGATTGCCTAGACTTTGGGCCCCATTTATCATTTTATTAATTTATCAAATTTCCTGAATCAATGCTTTGCAACATTTTCAATTCAAATCAATTTCCTTGATCAAATTGTAATTAATTCAATTATTCAATTATTTCAATATTTCCTAAGGTTTGATCATTTTTATCTAATTAAAAGATTTAATTTTCTTTTTGATTAAATAAAATTTATCTTATTTAATTAAAAGATTTAATCTCCCTTTTAGTTGAATAAAATTTATCTTGTTTAATTAAATTAAATTTCTCCCTTTTAATTAAATAAAATTCTTCTTATTGAATTAAATTCAATTCCTCCCATTTAATTAAATAAAATTTTTCTAATTTATTTAATTAAAAGAAAACCCCTCTTTTAATTAAATAAATAAAAATCCCCACTTAAAGCACTTTATTTGATGAAAAAGGCAATAAATTAAATGAAAATTAAATAAAAATCCTTTTTTCATCACATCTTCCTAAGTGGTGGGTTTTTGTCTCTTAATCTCAACCATTGATCAATTCTTTTTGCCTCTTAATCTCAACCGTTCACTTTTCTTTATAAGGAGACCTCTCCTCATTTTCATATTAGGTTTTCATAGTATTGTTATGCTGCAGGTTTGGAGAGCAATTTTGGAGGAGCATTTGAGCACTTGAGCTTGGATATTGCAACTTCTCTCTTCTTTTCTTCTTCTTCTTGCATTCATGGCTACTCATGTAGATTAGATTCATGTTTATTTTCATAGATTAAACTTGCATTTGTATTTCCTTTCATAGATTAATCATGCATTGTTATCATTTAGATTAATTTCCTTTCATGCATTGCAATCATATAGATTAGATCTCATTTGCATGCATTTGAATCTCTCATTTCATGGTGTACTTGCATAAGCACTAAATAGGTCAATCTGAGGGCCTCCATTTTACATCTTTGCACTCTATGACTAGAGAGATATGGATCGATATTTGAGGCCTCATTCTTGAGCAACCTTGGATGGAATGATTCATAGAAGTGTGTCAATATTTTAGCACACATTTTTGGCACCCACCGTGGGGCAGAAGATTTATTTTTTGTATTTTTAGCTATTTTTCATCAATTTATTTTTGGATCTGAACTTTCTGTCTTTTTCATACTTTCTATTTTTGTCTGCAGAGAAAGTTCATGTGAGGTTTTGTAGGTCTTCACACGAGATTTTGCTGGATCTGGTGTTTTATCGCACGGTTCTGTGTACTTCTTCATGCGGTGCAACATTTCCTCGCGTGAGATTCGACATCAGTGCTGTGATTTGACTAGTTTGTTATTTCTGTATTTTTTTTACTGCCTGTGCATTCTGTCGCGTGACTGTGCATTTTTTCATGCAAAATTTCTATTTTCTTGCGCGACTGTGCATTTTCTCACGCGGTTCTGTGTACTTTCTCGTGTGATATTTCATACTAGAGATCTATTTTTCATTGCTATATTGATATATCTCTATTTTTTCATGCTAACCACTAATGTTTACTATTTCTAGTGGTTTGTGATTTGTTGTTGTTGCTAATTTGAACTTGCTTGGATAAACAACAAAATGATTCATGTTGTATTAGATTTGAGGTATTTTTTTTCTCTTTATAACATTTGGATTTTGAAAATTAAAATGAGCATCTCATGTGTTTAGCTTGAGTGTTTCTTGCTTTCATAGATCACATTTTTAATTGGTGCTCTAAAAATGGACCTAGATTTTCTTTCTTGCATATATGTTTCACATAATTAGGCCCTATGAACACTATTTGTGGCGATCTTGAGAGAGTGGGCTTCATTCACTTATTTTACATTCGAAGCTCTTCTTGACGATAGATCCCCTTGTAGGTAGGGAAGGATTTTGTTTTCATCTCATTGGTCAACTTGGTTTGGACTTCAACTTTTGGCAATACTTTCTCTCTTTGGGGGATTGGTGTCATTTGTTGTTGTGTGAGCCTTGAATGAGGTTATTTCAAATTAGTGGGTCAATGAATCATGTTTGCTATGTTTTGGTAAGGTGAAGAGGCTAGAGGATTATGCTCTTTTCCCTTTTGGGAGAATCAGAAACTTGGAACCCTTAAATCTGAACTAAGTCCCCATGTGGTCCATATTGTGAGTCTTCCTTATTAGAGAGGGTTAACCATAGTGGACATTCCCTTTATTGAGTCAACCACATGGACAGAACCTCAAGCGATAATAGCCATTTTTTCCATGGTAGCAACAACCGCTATATCAATGTCCTTGTGGAAGAAATCTCCACGGGTGTAGTTTCTTGTGGGTTGTCAAATCTCCTCAGCAGCTCCTGATTGATTAAATTCTTAGACTATGTCAAAACCTCAGTGTGTCAGGATTGGATTTCACCCACTTGAGATTGCAAAAGTTGCAGAGTCAAGCCATTACTATGAACCATAGTGCAACCAACTTTTTCTTTCATAGGACTATGTGTGTGATTGGAAAACATTTGAGAACATACACAAGTAGCATTCTTATGGAGTATAAATCCTATGACACTATCCATTTTTATGTGCAAGGTTTCTTTGTCCCTTGCTCATTGTTTGAAGACATTGATTGCTTGAACTCCCTAATTGCTGTCTTACGTGATTGATTCATGATAAAATCTATTAATGCACCTAGTTGGTTATTTAAAACAAGTGAAAACTGAAGTTCTGTGTCCTTTCCTTGCATGAGAAAACTATTTTCTCACATCGTTCTATGCATTCTATTGCATGACTATGCATTTCCTCGCGCAAAACTGCCCATCAGTGAACTGTTGCTGTCACTTTTGGGCCCATTTTAGCTTGTTGTTCCATGATTTTCAATTTTCTAGGTTGATCCAGGTCAGATTGGATTACTTACCCTACTAATAAAAGCTTGTTTTGCTTAGGATTCTTACATTTGACCTCTTGAATTAGCAATCTTTGATTTCACAAGTGACCTTTCTTGGTGCTTGGTGAGCTAGAAACCATCCTTGTTGAAGAGATAAACCTTTAGATTCTTTGATAACACACCTGGAGAGTTTTGGTAGTCTCTTGTCCATCCACTTTCATACAATTTCAAGTTAATTTGGGTAAGACCATCCTCCTAGTCCATATGTGCTAGGGTATTCACCCAAAGTTATTGGGCACCTCTGTGGCAGTGTTGGCTTATTCCTATTTGCAATTTTCTATCTTATCATCTCTTTTTGGATAAGTTAATGCCTTTTCTATCCTAGTTTGGTACCAACGTTTCTTAGGGTAATCCTATCAACTAGTACCTTTTCTTTTATGCCAGTTACAACAAGATATCAAGTAAATAAAAAAAAATGACCTCAAGTGGTTTTTAACCGATTACCCCTAGTTCAAACTTGCTAAAGACATAAGGAAAAAGGACCCATATTTGATCAATCACCCAGGAATACTTCATAAATTTGGTTTGATTCCGAGAGTCACCTTAGTGAGTTGGGTATCCCCTTAGCATCTTCTCACTCTTCTATGGATATGATTTACACAATGAATCAAAGGGAGAAAGAAGCCATGGATAAATGTTATGAGGATTTGATTGCAAGGAGTGGACATGCTCTTTCCTTCAGTGGTTCCTCTCACAATAGTAGACCAACCTCACCCCTTATTTCAACAAGATATTTGG
>MU225642.1:3854044-3866512 GCA_018584345.1 Thuja plicata
TAGTATTGTTATGCTGCAGGTTTGGAGAGCAATTTTGGAGGAGGATTTGAGCACTTGAGCTTGGATATTGCAACTTCTCTCTTTTTGTCTTCTTCTTCTTGCATTCATGGCTACTCATGTAGATTAGCTTCATGTTTATTTTCATAGATTAAAATTGCATTTGTATTTCCTTTCAGAGATTAATCATGCATTGTTATCATTTAGATTAATTTCCTTTCATGCATTGCAATCATATAGATTATATCTCATTTTCATGCATTTGAATCTCTTGTTTCATGGTGTACTTGCATAAGCACTAACTAGGTCAATCTGAGGGCCTCCATTTTACATCTTTGCACTCCATGACTAGAGAGCTATGGATCGATATTTGAGGCCTCATTCTTGAGCAACCTTGGATGGAATGATTCATAATAGTGTGTCAACATTTTAGCACACAATTATCTCCTTAGCATGGTGGGAGTGGACCTTTGGTTCCATGAGGTTGGGTGGTAGTGATAAGATCGAGAAGTTTCTTCATCACAAGTAGATTTTGAATATTCACAACTTGAAACTACACGACATATTGAAGAACTAGGCAAACCTGATATCTCAGATCATGATGAACTTGAAGAAGATTTTCAGTTAAATACCCAAAGTATCCATAATGATATAATCAACTTAGATGAGACTGAGAATGTTAGAGATGATGATGGTACAGGGAAAAAGAAAAGAAAATACAATTCAAAGAAGGATAGGGAATCAAAAAATGATCGAAAGTGGGAACTGTTGAGGAATTTTCAAATAGAATGGGTGTCAAAGTATCCATTCATTGAACCAGTGGACAATCCAATTGAAGGTCAGCCTCTGGTAGAATGCAGATGTAAGATTCGCACCAAGATAAATAAGAAGGAAAAGAGGTTGCAGTTAAAAATTGACACCATAGAGAAGCATGTGGGTAAAGTTTACGAAAAGAAAACCATAGATGGAGTTGAAAAATTAGTGATAAGATGGAAAAAAAAGAAGGAATATCTGCATGTTAGGAATATATAATTATATGGATTTTAGTAGAATATACAGACGAATCCTACTCAAGTTAAAGGCTCTATTGAAGCTTATTTTGGAAAAGCATTGGAAGTAGAACTAATGGGAAAAGTTGTTCAATTAAGTGTTGTCTTTAATATTTTGAGCAGAGGGCATCCTATGACAGACTACCCATCATTGAGTTCTTTATTAGACTTTCTAAAAGTTTGTAATTATCCTAAAAGTCACTGGTCAGTAAATAGTGGATAGGAATGGGCAAGTTGTCTTGCCGAGGTCGAAAAAGAGGATCTAAAGGCAAAAATTAAAGAGTCAAATTTTATTATATTGTCTTTAGATGAGGTTACAATAGTATATAATACTTTGTGGATATGCATGCATGTTTATACTATACACAATTTTTTCCACCAACCTCATCTACTAACTACTGCTAAAATGAAGGATAATGCGACAACGGAAATTTTATTTGAACTAGTAAAGAGTTCTCTAATTGAATATGGAGATATAAATGACATGATGATTGCCAATAAGTTGGTTTGTGTTGGAGTGGATAGAGCTTTAGTAATGCAAGGACATAGGGGTGGTATTTGCACAAAGATACAATATTCTTATGCACCCTATGTTACTCACATTCACTGCATGGCCCACCAGAATGAATCTAGCTTTTGGAGTTCTCAACAAGCATGCTCCAGTACAAAAAATTGAAGTTTTAATCAAAGAGATCTACCAATACTTTTGTCGAAGTCCAAAATGATTGAGGGAATTTCAACACTTTGCCGAAGGAATAATCGATGGGAACATGCTTCTGAAGGATAATGATCTACTAGATGGATCTCTTTGGATGGACTAGTGCATCTAGTGTTTTCAGAATATCAATCGTTGCTTGGTCTAATGAACTCAATTCATGAAGAAGCAGGGCTACCCAAATTTCCTAAGCTATTGTGAAGATTAAGTAATGTAGAGACACTCTTAATGTTAGTAGGTCTTCTCCCCCTACTAGAAGAAATGAGAAATATAATGAAAAAGGCCCAGAAAAGAGAAATGTATATTGCATAATATTATTCCCTTCTTAAATTGACATGCATGGTGCTTAATAATCTCTACCGATCATGTGATGATGTAAAATTTTCAAGTAGGCTTAAAATTACAGATTTGGACAATCCTGACAACTTTTTAAAGATCGGTGCAAATGGGAATTATATGCACAAGTACGCGGAGTTGAGATACCAATGTACTAATTTTCTAGGTTCAATTCTGAGGAACCAGGAAAGAACCACATGAAGTGAATATCAAGTGTTAAAAGGGAAGACTTTACCAAGATCGTTGAGTTTGTAACTGCTTCTGTGAAGTGCATTGCCTATGATATTTCCTTAGAGATTAGAGAAATATTCCCTCCAGTCAAACTAATTGAATCCATGGCTATTGTGTTTCCTCAATATTGGAGTATCAACAATTCTAAAGATTATCAAACTAAGCTACTAACTTTGATAGATCATTTTTGCAAAACCAAAGAGTTAAATGGAGTAACTCTAAATAGAATTTTAGATGAATCTCATTTGAGAGATAAATCGGGTCATTTTCATAGACAATGAGGGAAAAATATAATATTATGAGGAACCCCCACGAAGATGGATTGGCAATAAGGCTTTGGAAAATTCTAGTTGAGAGAAAAATATTGATTGATTCAATATCAGAAATTTTCAAGTTTTCTGATTTATGTCTGACCATGATATTGGGGTCGGTAGAGGATGAGAGAGTTTTCAGTGCTTTGGGGTTCCTAAAGTCAAAGCTAAGAAACAAACTAGACAAGAATTTGGAAAATTTCTTGAGGCTCTATACATCTAGGTATGAAGTCCATACTTTTCCATACAATAGGGCACTGAAATTGTGGAGGAAGAAATCTCAGAGAAGAGGATTGGACAACATTTCAAACCAAAGTGGGAGTTCCAGAGATAATGATGTGACTACGATTGAATCATGTACTGGTACTGGTAATGCTAGCATTGAACTTTAGTTAAGAAGAGGTATGAAGAGTGAAGAAATCATATTGAAGAACCAAGGAAGCTATGAAGTTTATGGTGATGAATCCGAGGATCTGGATAATGATATGATGTGGCAACTTGAACCTTTGTAGAAGTAGCAAGTCCTAGGTATTTATTAAAATTTTTGTTGTAGTCTACTATTAGTTTTTGTATCTCATCATTAATCATGCATAATATCATATTCCAATGTCAAAAACATGAATGTGGTTGATAATGTCATCAATTGTATAAATAATAATGGTTTTCATTTGCATTATTCAGCTCATATGGTACGATTCTTAAAGATTTTTTTTTTTTGAAAAAATAGCAATTCATATGATACAATTCTTAGAAATAGAGATTCTCATTAATTTATTTATAAATATACAAATATGACACAATGTAACAATTCATTCATTAATAGTAGTAAGAACACAACTCAGTGTGATTCTGTTTGCAAAAGTGAATTGACAATAGCTTCATGTTGATTTTCCTAATGTGAATTGTCAAAATCAAAATCCATAGGATTCAAGGCCAGTACAACATCTCTACAACTATACATTTCTACATTTGACAGGCAGGTTTAGTAAATTAGCAATAGCATTATAGGATCTATTACATTGATCCTATTAAAAAAACAAAGTTCAAACTTGTTTCTTTTAACTCAATTCAAGCCATTAGAATAATAATAGAGAGATGATTAAAACTGAAAGTACTTTCACATACTATGATTGATGAGATGATTCTGCTAGTTTTTTTAGTATGCTCCATTTTGCATTGTTTGGAAGGTCAATATTTGTCAAGTTATAGTAAATGAACTACAACCTTGTCAGACATCCATACTTGTTAGAGTGACTTGAAATAAATGATCCTTCCAATACTTCATTCAAATTTTTGAATAGTTTGATGCACTTTGCAATGCCTTCATGAGTTGTTTCCTAAGGAATCTTGCCTATATCAGTCCTCATTGTGTCCTCCAACCTTTTTTTGTAAGCTTCTCTTCCAAAAAAATTCATTAATGAGTTACTAGGACCAGGCCTCGACAAACCAAGACCTATAATTTCAGCTGTTGTTTGATTCATCTTGGCGAGCTTTCTCTCAAATAAGGAAAGAGTTTCCTCTACTTCCTTTAGTTTCTAAATTTTTTAAAAGATAGAGTTTGCATTTATTGATGCACAAACATGGTCATGAATTCCCTTTCTTTCCAAATTCTTGTCACTGGTTGTGTTGATTTGATGCAAACTCTGTTTTGCAGTTTTCTCTCTTTGACAAAATTTTTTGGTCTTCTCAATGTGCTCTTTGAGCTTCCCAAAAACATCTCTAAGAATTTTATTCAATTCAAATAAATCACACAACCTATCACCAGTCACCTTTATTTTCCCCCAAAGGTCTTTTTTTATTTGCTTGAGTGTATTTTTCACTTGGTCATTCAAGCTATTTTTGTAAGTTTTAATTATATTATTTGCCTTCTTTAGCTCTTCTCTCAATTCTGACAACTGGTGTTCACTCTTTTTTTTTCTCTGCTTCCTCTTCCCATTGGTTTTATTTCTCTTCCCACTATTTTTGTTTTACTCTCTCATTCTCCAATTCTTTCTTCAAGTTATTGTTTATATGTGCTGCACTCTCCACACTTTTGTATAAACTTAATGAAGAGGCCTTTTCATCCTCAAGATTTTTATTGCTCTCTTCCTATTTTTCCCTCATAATTTTTAGTTTCACCTCCATATGTTCTTGCTATCCAATTGCTTCTTTAGAGGATGATCCTTTTCTGCAATTCCTTGCACCTGTTATCTACTGCTTTCTCCTTTGCCTTTTCATTTGTCAGTTTTGTCTGTAACTTTTCTATTATGCCTTGAAGCTTTCCTTTCTCTCTCTCCAACTTCATCCCTAAACTATAGACCACATGGTTGGTCATTTTTGACACATTTATCTTATCCACTTTTTAAATTTTGGATAAATCCATTTGGAGGGTGCTAACTTGAAATTCAGATGGATGTATCTGACTCTCTAGTGGATTGTTATCTCTAGCTGGGGGCATAACAACCATGAAATCCATCATTTATTTGTTTGGGTCATATGTGGGAAATAACCTATTCAATGCAGGCTCTGCATCATGAGATGCAAAAAATGCATCCCTCTTCAATGTCTTAGAATTTTTTCTATTCCTATTTTTTGTATGTTCAAAGTTAGTTACAAAATCATTGAAACAAAAATTAGGGTTTTCTGACACAAATGAATGTTTGAAAGGTGAAATAGAACTTATAGTGATGTATGAGCTTCCACCTATGATTCTAATAATGTAACCATGAGGATTAGTAACAGTAACACCCTGACCCATTATAAGTGGAGTTTTTGGACTATTTGGAGGGTTTTGTCTTGAAGGTGTGGGAATTGGTGGACTCACAGTCATAGAAACCATTGGCATTGTTGTCATAACCTTTTGCTTCTTTACACTGTATTGATATCTGGGATCCACTAATTTTATGTCCATTTCTAATGACCTTTTTGAACCCCTATTACTACCCATGCCATCCCCACCAATGGGAGTGGCACTTGATTCAGATTGAATTTGAGTGCTTGGAAAAGGTGGAACTGGATTTGAAGCTATAATAAATGAAGGTGCAAGGGTATGAGATTGAGTAGAACCTTTTTCTAATTAACCTCCAATTAATGGTGCCCCACCATGTTTTGATGAACTAGGTGTGGCAATTGGATACCAAGGCCCTTCTCCTATGGGACCCAGACCACCCCAACCTAGAAAACCCATTTTTTCTATAATTTGCATCCTTTTTCTATATTTTTCTTTGTGGACACATCGACTCCAGTAGAAATTGAATATACATCATTGGATGTGAGATTCAAAGAATCCCACTCATCCTCATTATCTTGACAATCATCATCGCTATGATATGCTTCAGCTAGATGCTCCTCATTCCACAAATCGCTAAATATTTCATCCTCATCCACTTCATACAGATCTACAGAGGTCTTTGGATTGCTGAGATTCTTCCTCATTTCACAAAAATCAAAAATTTTGGTTGGAGTCCAATTACCACTTTTACATTGAACCATTAGGTGTTTTGAAATAGATTTTGTAGATGGTTGAGAAGCCTCCTGGTAGAAATTGTAGGATGTCTTGTGGTGCACTTTTCCTTTCTGTTTGTGCAATGCCATAATTTTTTATGACAATTATTGTATTGAAATATTATTTTCAGTGATGTATTTCTCCATCTCTTTTTTACTTTGTCCCAGGAGTCCATGTTTTTAAATTTTTCTATCAATGGCATACCCTCATGTTGAAATTTTCTTACAGAGTTCCCATTCGCTCTAAGATTTCTTCCAATTATGTTTAGTGGATCATACTTCCAATGAATGTAAACAACAAAGTTAAAAACTGAAAAAAAATCATGTACCACTTTGAATCCTCTTCTCACAAATGTGAACCCTCCAAATGAGAAATGCAAGGAAGAAAATAACATTTTCTTTTACTGACCATTAAATAGTACATTTGTGCTCTCCATCTACTGAACATATTCCAATATAAATATCCTCTTTGTAACATGTATTGGAAGTTTGTAGGGTTCTACCAATGAACATTATAACCTTAACACAGTGTAGTCTTCCATGAAGTACCAGTCAACCAATTGTATTTCACTTCCGAGTTGAATGCAATCTCTACAAGACACATGCAATCTAGGAAATGAAGTGCCTCTAATTTTATGATACATTGGTTCCAAAAAGAAGTCTACAAAATTGTTATAGTTCCTTCTGTTATCACTCATCCTTATCTTAGGTGTCCATTAATATATTGCATTTTGGACCTGACTTTGAACCTTGTTTGTCTGAAATATTGCACGATGATTTTCTAAAAGAAGATAGAACAAGTAGGTTGTGAACCTAAATGTCTTCTGTGAACCTCTTTTAATCATTAGTAATTGTTCTTGAATGCAATGAACAATGTGCTCAATAAAATTATATTTTACTTGTTCTTTTTCACAATAAATATGAAAAATCATTTCAAGAATGCTGGCACCCACTTCTTTGTTACTATATAATCCCCAAAAAAATGTTGGCAATGAAATACTATCCTGAACCCATTGCACAAAAATATCATAATCATAAGGAGACTTATTATGTGGATCTAGACTAAAACTGCTAATTATTCCTCTGATATACAAATAATTTTGTATTGCATCTATTTTTTCATAATTCTCTGCCAACTTTCCCAGGTCAATGTGCATGTTTGAGTTTTGCGCTTCAAACCCTAGGTCCAACAAACTAGAAAATTCAGTCTTGGTTATCGACAAAATTTACTCTTGAGTATTTTTATTGACAACTGCTTTTCTAGTTTCATCATAATTTTTGGCACAGAGCATGACAATTTCTGGAGAAGGGAATACTACAATTTTATATGTCATTGCCTTTTCCATGTTGTTAAATGTATAAAATTTTGAATCCTTCATTAGGTCTTTCCACTTATTTTCAAGTGCAAATATAATTTCCATGATTCCCTTATTTCCTTGGATAACAAGATCAAAAATATCATGGAATTCATCAGTGAAACTTGGTGTTTTAACCAGTTTGTGGAAGTCTATTATCTATGTTTCCTTTCTTTTCCTTTTACTCATAGTTTTGGTATTTGTTTTTCTCATCATGGATTGTGGTATACTGGTATTACTATTTATTTGTAGGAAAATTCAAATAATTCTACACAGGTGACAACTACAATTTATAGGCATGATTAAAAATTCAACCCTAATTCTACGACTACAATCTAAATAGTAAACCACTAGATTTGAAAAATTTAAAGGGCGAGATTTAAATTTGTGGAGAATGTGAGTGGGAAGAGATCTAAGAGACTTTGTTACTTTCCTCAATCCTCAACCTAGATGTTGTAACCCCTTTCTGAATCTCCAATGCAGTATACTAGTAAGAACTGAAAATATAAAAACTTAGGTTAAAACTATACAATCGTGAGTACTGAATCATCAGTCATGACTCATGTTAACTTTTATTGCTTCTCCAGTTATCTGAGATCACTAGGATACGTTTCACTTAATTTTTTGACATTAAAAATATCTGAGGTCACTAGGACCCAAAATTAATCTTATTGCTTATTAAATGTTAAGTTACTATTTTAATCCAATTTTGATTTTAATTAAACTTAGCTGAGTGTTAATTCATGACAGGTGCCCTATTTCTGGGGGACATTTGCATAAATAAGTGATCGTTCCCCAAATAGGCCTGAAATATACCTTGGGTCATTGATACATTTCTCATCCAACAATCATGGAAGTCACTATTAAGTGTCGTGGGTCCCATTTTCTTTTGGCTTGTCACTTGTCAATAGTATAGTATGTCATACATAGGCTCGTAGACTCATAGTCACCAAGTCACCTCACATGTTATCATCGAATGAAACTAATTGTGTGAGTGTACACATGTCATGATTTTGGAATAGTTTTTAAAAATGGGGTTTCTTTTCCCTTTCATCTTGAAATACACCTTTGGTCGTTGATTTATACTCATCCAACAGTCATTGGTAGTCACTATCAGGTATTGTGGTCCCGTTAACTTTGGCTTGTCAGTACTAGTATTCATATAGTCACCTCACACGTCATCATCGAATGACACAGACAGTGTGAGTGGACATGTGTCATGATTCTGGAATAGATTTGCAAAAATGAGGTTTCTTTTCCCTTTCAGCCCAAAATTTACTGTACATCATCGATATGTGCTCATCCAATGGTAGTTGGCAGTCACTGTCATTAAATTTAAATTAAATTAAATATTTAGCAATTAATTATATTTTTAGTAATATTTAACTCATACTTTAACATTGAATTTATTTCAATTATTTCTATTTGTATTATAATTGAAATTACATTATCACACATCCACACATCGATATGGCACATTGGAAAATTTGGCATATAATTTATCAATATAGACCACGACCCACATAATTTTTATACTTAATTTTTAATTTGATGACATTTATCTGAATTAATTTATTATCATTCATTAAGAGTAAAATAGAAAGGGAAAATGAGTGTTAATTAATCAAAGTCGAAGAGCAAAATAGAAACTTGCTTTGTCTGTGGACTAATAAAGAAACTTAATCGTTTTAAAAATTTAGAATCTCATATTTAAAAATAGAAGTACCAATCCATCGCTTCCTTATCTCTACTGAAGCATACTTAAATGTCTAATACACAGATAAAACAACAAATTAAAATATTGCAATCACAGAGAAGTCTAAGAATCATTTTTTGTACCCATAAAATGCAAATTGAAACCCTTAATTTGGATAGATACAATAAAAAAATATTGTAATCACAGAGAAGTCTAAGAATCATTTTTTGTACCCATAAAATGTAAATTAAAACCCTTAATTTGGATAGATACAATCGAAGTAGAATTTGCCAATCGATATTTTAACAAAGAAGATGCTAAGTGCAAAGTAATGAAACTAAAATCATTAAATCCATAAAACTTAAAAGGAAAATTGAAATGAAGTTGCAAAATTTCCAATAATATGTTCTAAAATTTTACAATTGTCGTAGTCCCTCCAAAATTTTAAAGCAAAAAAGAGGGGGTTCAGGGTTGCGAACTTGCTACTTGCTACTATTACTAGCCTAATAGGGTACTAGAAGTGGACCAGTACTATGATGGTATCGGTATAAAAAAGAAAAAACAAAAAGTGAAACTTTGCATGTCCATTGTCAAAACACCAGGGTAACGAGATTAGGTAAACTAACAATATTCATCTTCCCTTTTGTCTAGTAGAATTTTCCAGGGAGGATAATCTCTGAGAATTCTTCAAACCATGTGTAGTCCAACTCATTGAATTCATCAAGGAAAAACCATTTCTAGAGAAAATCCCTCCCAAGTCACGCCCATTTCTTGTGTCACATTAGTTTCTCAGCATTAAGCTTCAACAAAAAGGGTCATGGGGCCACATTTTTGTCTAGCTCCAAAAACTTAGGTATATCTCTTGGCCAAGGGATCTCCACCCCTAATTTCACAAAAATAGAAACATTGACATCATCCTCAAAATATTTCTCTTTAAAAACCTTTCTCAACAGTATCAACATTTGAACCTTCTCTCCTTCGAGGTCGAGGAGAGACACAAAAAACTGGGATGTAATTTCCATGTAGACATGGTATCTATCAACATTCTCGAGGAGCTCTTGACCCAATAACATCAACACAATAGAATTTATAAAGGTGCCACCACCAAACTTTCTACAAATTGAAGTGAAGATTTCCTCTGAGATGCTACCCAAAAAGGACTTCTGGTCATCTAGGGATGTGTATCTCAAATGGATTAGAGTGTCCATATTTAATTATCGATAGCCTAAAGGCCTAAATAACTAAACCTTAAAAATAGAGACATAATTTCAACCACTAGCAGCTCTGACTCTTAATCTACCAAAATCAAATTGAAGAATAAAGAAGCCATATTGTCTATAAATAGCCCTATCCCCTTGATTGATTGTGATCGTGGATACCTAGCAATAAATTATTCATTCCTTAATCATATTAAATCCATTGTCCTTAATCTTTAATGTAAATCTTTCCCATAAATGTGTTATACGTGTGAGTGATTTAAATCTATTGTCCTTAATCTTTCATATCTCCATGTAAATATTTCCCATAAATGCATGTGTAATATCGTCAGTAATAATTTGTGTGTTGTTGATCTGTGTGTTGAGTGGATGGCAGTTAAATAATTTCATTGATAATGCATTTATTTCTTACCAAGTTACAAGCTACAAGTTGCAGTTGCACTATCCACCATCCACATAAATAAATTGTTAGTAATAACTGAGAGGGGGGGTGAATCAGTGGCCTTAAAAATTTATCCTTTAATCACTAACGACCAATCAAATACATCTTAGATTATTAAGTCCCTACAAGATGCATGTCATGAAATTCTTATAATAATTAACTGTCTGTCGGTTTTCCTTTTCTGACCGTATTCTCCTTGATAACTGATAAGCAGTAAAACTATTTATCGATACTCAGTAAATATGCAGAGTATACCAATCAATCCAGAAATGCATATGTGAAATGTAAAATAGTAAAGTAATAAACCATACACACATAACACATGAATTTTAATGTGGAAACCCTATTAAGGGAAAAACCACTGGGACCGGTACCCCAAATTTTCACTCTTCTGAAGTGAGCCTCGTTAGGAGCCAACCCTGTTAAAGGTTAAAAACACACTGTTAGGTGTGACGTTGTTAGAGAATTTTATACATAGAGGTTATCACTTAGTATCGGGAAACTTAGTTTGCTACCATCCTCGAATCAACCTCCTTCTTAGACTGTCAATAGGCTTTAGGAAAATCTAGTGCTACTTTCATGAATCAAAATTTTTGGCACTCCTTGGGATGTACCTCAATATATAGAAGACTGTTAAGTCCTACTCTGTTAAGAGACTTGATGCTTCAATGGTTAAACTGAAACATAATGACCTATTTCTAATGCAACTTGAATTGCAGATTTTCAGATCTATTTAAGTACATTACCTCTTTGATCAATGTATCAATTCAATTCTTTGTGCTCCACACTTTTTTCTCTATGATGTTGTGCTTCACTGTTTGTCGGTGTCTGCAAAATTATTTAGCTCTCCTTCATCTTGATAGATCACGACTGTATGCAATTATACTTCATCAGTTTCTCTTTAGCATCCTCTTTCTATTCACTCCCCTTCTCGTGTATTTGATTGATTACAGAAATGAATTATGCTTGTCTCTTATATAGACATGATATTCCTTAATTCTTGATTCTTGATTCTTGGCATGAAAAATAATCCAGCTAATCTGATTTAAAGCATAACTCCTAATTTATCTCATAGTTATCTTCTTGCCAACTGTACAAATCTTCTTTAAATCAATTACTTAACTCTGGTCGAATAAAACAAATAAAACAACTAGTTAAGTCTTTCCTTAAGCTCTGCCAGCTAGATATTTTGTCATTTTTTAAACTCTCTATTCTGTTGGTCAACTCTATAGTTAGTCATCGGTGATAATTGCCAGTTCCATCGATGTGATTCTAGTCAGCTTCAGGATCTCCGTCTATCGGGCATCAATGAATTTTACTCATCAGGTAACCCTATTTTCAGCTCGTTGGGCATCCTATGATTTTTCTTCATCAGGAAACACTGTCTTCTACTCGTCAGGCATCACTATGACTTTTGTTCTTTTCCTTTACTGACGGTGTGCACTCTGTCGATGTTGTTTGTCACTTAGTGAATACTTGACTTTTATGCATTGCTGAAAGTATAACCTTTGTTCCATTGATTCTCTGAATTCTTTGGCATTATGTACATGATCGTACAGATGATATCAAGTTGACATCAATGACAATACAAACCATTAACTGATTTAATGTCTTGCATCATCTTCAACTTAACATT
>MU225642.1:3875175-3909084 GCA_018584345.1 Thuja plicata
TCACTTTCACTTTCACTATCTCTTCTAGATGTGTGTCTCTGACTGGATTTTCTTATTCTCATAGAAGACTTAAATGCAGACTCTAATTTTGGTAAGACACTATTATCAAAGTTATTCATCTCAAATGAAATCAATCTACCAATCAAACTATCAAGAGTAACTATATTATTTGCTACTGCTCTCATTTCTTGAATAGCTGAAACTCTAATAGCATATACAGGCAGTAAGGTTCTTAAGATTTTACTTACCACTGTCTCCTCTTCAAGTTTACCTCCAACACCTCATATAGCATTGACTACTTCTTTTATTATTGTGTTGTACTATGTGATGTTTTCTCCTTCTTTCATTCTGAGATCATCAAATTTTCCTCTAAGGCTTCCTACCTTAGCTCTTAGAACATTTGCATCACCACCATGTACAAGCTTTAGTTTGTCCCACATTTTCTTTGCAGTTGAGAAATCTTTAACATCTTCAAATTCAACATCAGAGAGAGAGGAAGAAAGCTCTATGACCATGCAGTTGTGATCATGCTTCACTCTCAATATATCTACTATTAATGGTCCTGTGGGCAACACATATTCAGTATCTAAGTATTGAGTAACATCATTACCAATACCTAATAAGTGGATTCTTATCCTACTTTGCCATGAAGAAAAGTTTTCTTTGTTCAACTTGGGCACATCTCATCTGTTCATCTTTTGATCTTGACTTAGGTCTTGAAACCTTCCTTCTAAGCACACAAGCTATGATACCAATTGTTAGTAATAACTAAGAGGGGGGGTGAATAAGTGGCCTATTAATTTATCCTTTAATCACTAACCACCAATCAAATACATATCAGATTATTAAGTCCCTACAAGTTGCATGTCATGAAATGCTTATAATAATTAACTGTCTATCGGTTTTCCTTTTCTAACTTTATTCTCCTTGATAACTGATAAGCAGTAAAACTATTTACCAATACTCAGTAAATATGTAGAGTATACCAATCAATCCAGAAATACATATGTGAAATGTAAAACAATAAATTAATAAACCATACACACATAACACATGGATTTTAATCTAGAAACTCTGTTAAGGGAAAAACCACTGGGAATGGTACCCTAAATTTTCACTCTTCTGAAGTGAGCCCTGTTAGGAGCCAACCCTGTTAAAGGTTACAAACACATTGTTAGGTGTGACATTGTTAGAGGATTTTATACATAGAGGTTGTCACTTAGTATTGGCCAACTCAGTTTGCTACCATCCTTGAATCAGCCTCCTTCTTAGACTGCCAATAGGCTTTAGGAAAATCTAGTGCTAATTTCATGAATCAACCTTTTTGGCACTCCTTGGGATGTACCTCAATATATAGAAGACTGTTACGTCCTACTCTGTTAAGAGACTTGATGCTTCAATGGTTAAATTGAAACATAATGACCTATTTCTAATGCAACTTGAATTACAGATTTTTAGATCTATTTAAGTACATTACCTCTCTGATCAATGTATCAATTCAATTCTTTGTGCTCCACACTTTCTTCTCTGTGATGTTGTGCTTCACTATTTGTCAGTGTCTGCAGAATTCTTTAGCTCTCCTTCAGCTTGATTGATCAGAACTGTATGAAGTTACCCTTCATTATTTTCTCTTCAACATCCTATTTCTATTCACTCCCCTTACTGTATATGTGATTGATTACGTAAATGAATTATGCTTGTCTCTTAATTCTTAATTCTTGATTCTTGATTCTTGGCGTGAAAAACAATCCATCCAATCTAATTTAAAGCATAACTCCTGATTTATCTCATAGTTATCTTCTTGCCAACTATACAAATCTTCTTTAAATCAATTACTTAACTTTGGTCTAATAAAACAAATAAAACAACCAGTTAAGTCTATCCTTAAGCTCTGCTAGCTAGATATTTTATCATTTTCTGAACTCTCTATTCTGTCGGTCAAATCTATAGTTAGTCATCAGTGATAACTGCCAGTTCTGTCAGTGTGGCTCCAGTCAGCTTCAAGATCTCTGTCCGTTGGGCATCAATGAATTTTACTCATCGGGTAACTATCTTTTCAGCTCATCGGGCATGTTGTGATTTTGCTTCTTCGGGCAACACTGTCTTCTTCTCGTCAAGTATCACTATGACTTTTGTTCTTTGCCTTTACCAATGGTGTGCACTCCATCGGTGTTGTTTTTCACTTAGTGAATACTTGAATTTTATGCATTGCTAAAAGTATAACCTTTGTTCTATTGATTCTCTGAAGTCTTTGGCATTATGTACATGACCGTACAGATGATATCAAGTTGTCATCAATGACAATACAAACCATTAATTGATTTAATGTCTTGCATCATCTTTAACTTAACATTATCAAACATTCAATTAGTTATATGTCATCACAAATAACTAGTTGTAATCAATGAGCATGGTTACGATGCAGGTTTTAAGGCTTGATATGTGTCATCATTCCAATGACTTCTAGAAAAAATCTATTTCCTTCAAGAAATTTGGGCCAAAATTAAACTTCAGCCAGTGATCTAGGATCATCAAATGGTCTTAAATAATACATTTAGCAATATAAAATAATGGATGTTAGGTTATGTGTCCATGTGTGGTTAGTGATGTGAATAGATGTGCTTATCGATACCAAAGTGTTGAGTGACGAGTCTACATTAATTAATACCAACTTGGAAACAAATAAAGGTGATATTCGCTGGACGTGATATTGCATTAATTACAATTTTATATCTCTAAGAAATTCCTATTTGGAATTGTCCCACATGACAAGTTCCATCCTTTGAAAATCACCAATAAAATATTTATTTTTCCCATAATTAACAAAAGGTTAGCCAATAAAATTAATAAATTTTCAAATGGTAGATAAAATTTTCCAATGCAGTTACTTTTTTTCCTTCAAAATAAAATAATTTGCCTCATATATTATAATTTTTTTACTTCAAAAGAAACAAATATGCCTCATACAATATATATTTCCCCCACATTAATGTATTATTTGCCATGATTTTATAGAATTGTCATTCGGCGAGGAAATTTTTTGCATTCACCTTAATTTTATATTCCTAATTTGGAAAACAATTTGCTTCATCAAGAAAAATTCCCCCCTAAAATAATGTAGGATTCACTAGGATTTTACACTTTTTCCTAGGCGGGGGTTTCTTAAAGTTATCCCTAGTCCATTATAGAACTGCCATCCTCTTCAACTTCATTTATATTCATTTTCAAGCCAAAGCTAATAATTTGTTGCAGGGAGAACCTGCTTCATAGCATTTTCACCACTTCTTCATCAAAATAATTCTCCCAGTAATCTTCTAGGTGGGGAAAGGGTGAGAAATCTCTTTTCAAAACTAAATGTTCTCTGGAAAATCCTTAGATTCCTTTTTAGGAGAGTACATCTTTCTCACATGAATAAGTTGTCTTCACAACTCTACTAGAACAAAAAATTCCAATGCATATATGGGTAGCTTTACAGTGTGCCTTCAAAACTGCCTATGCTGAGATAATTGAAATGAGGAAATTGAGTATAATAACTTCCATGGATACTCACCAGTTGTATAGCCTCCTCCAAAATTCTTTGGTTTGGAGATCCAGCCAATTCATGGGTTCAAATTCTGGTAAAAAAATTATTTACCCTTTTATAATTCTCAAAACACCTCTTCCTTTGTAAATGTGGGTAAAACTCATAGATTTTGATTCCCTCCATAAATGGCTCTTAGGGAAACCCCTTCCATTCCCTAGTGCAGGCTAAGTAGTAAAATAAATAGGACATGTGAAACCCTTGGCATCCAAAATGACCATTATTTAATTGGTCATGCATTTCTTTGACTATAATTTATGCCCTATCCAAGAACTAGGTGCCTTCCAAGATGATTCAAATAAAGAAAAAATCCAATCTTTGAGGTAAAAAGGATGGTCAGATCCTCTCACTCTATGGAATAATGCCACCAAATATCTAATATGAGGTTTTATATTCTCTCTTGTGAGTGACCTTGGTAACCTCGACCCACTCTTTTGGAAATTTAGTAGCCAACTCCTAGAAATTGCATTTCTATATACCTGCTTCTTTTAAGAAAATATAGATCCTGACAAAGCTATGGTGAGTTCAAAATAGGTTTCCCTAAATAGGAGTTTTAGAGCAACTAAAATCATTTCTCCATTGACATTTAATAACACTTCACCATTAACCTTCTCAATACACCTTCCTTTTGGATCATATCTTTCATATATTCCTTCACAAGATCTAGACATATCATAGTTGGGCAGAAGGCAGTAGCTTCAACAATGCTGCTTTCAACAATTTTATACATAACAAAAACCTCCTCAAGGTTTTTAGTCTTTTCTACAAATTCATCTAGGTCATATTTTACCTAGGAAGTATCCCCATGCTCAGGTGAAGAGTAGACTAAGATACTTTCATTCTCAAAAATCTGAAATTTTGTTCTCATGGTAGTAGGGATTACAATAGCTTAGCCAATAAAAGATTCCTACAAGATTTGTCACACTGGAAATACCAACAAGGAATAATTGAACTCACCTCTAAGACTGAAAACTTCTACTACTTTAAAATCAGGAAATCTCCTTTACCTTGCGCTCCTCTTTTGCCTTGCCAGATTTTAAGTTTATTTAGGGCAGGATCACCCCTTTTTAAATGCACTTATTCATGATGAAAGATTCATAAATATTTTCCTTAATCTTTCCATTCGTCTCAATTAAATTCACTAAAATTTCATCCTCTGCAAACATTAATTACACATAAATCCTTACGTGTGATCTTGTCATTTCATAATTACTGCCTTTTCTGAAGAGAACTACAAATTTCATAATTTAAATGAATCCGCCAAAAAATCCCATCGTTGGTCACTTTCACATTTTCTAGCATCATAATGTCGTTGAACTCATCAAACTAGTTTAACCACAAGAACAAGTTCCATTTCTCATTGAGCACAAAAAATTAAGGACCAATAACATGGTATCCCGACAAAAATTGACCAGCAAAACTTTTGTAGTTTTTGAACCAATTGAACTCATTGAACTAGTTCAAGAGGTTCAATTGGCTCAATAATTAACAAAGAATGACTACTCAAAAAAGGAAAGGGCTTTGAGAAACAAGTATTTGAACTAATAAGAGGTTGAGCTAGCTGAACCAGTTGAGCTGGTTCAACGAGTTCAATAGTTCAAAGGGTTCAAAGACAACACTTGACTTAGCTTGAATTTTTCTTTAAAATTACAAGGAATGACATATCATATAAAGGGAAACCTCAATTTCAATTTGGCTTAAATGTACTTGTAAATATATGAAAAATTGGGGCCGAGGTAACATTATCTTTGACTGGGAACTACTCTTTGAACAAAAGATAGAGAAATCATAATCTCTAGTTAAACTAGACAATAGATAAGAGAAAAAGGGGTCAAACCAAACCAAAAATAAAACAAGAAACAAACCACACGACCAAAATAATAACTCTGTACAATAAGGAGACCCTTCTTTAGATCATAACAACTTTATTAATTTGATATCTTTCCCATTATAGGAAAAGGGAAGCACAAACCCATCAGGATATGCTAATTTAAATGAGTTAGAGCCCAATACCTAATGAATAATGTAGGGACCTTTCTATAGTGAGTCAAATTTTCCATGTGCGCCTTTTGGTTCTCTTCTCCTATCCCACAACAATACTTCATCTCCCTCTATAAAATTTTTGGGCATTGCTTTCCTATCAAAAATATCCTTAACCCTTGCTTGTTGAGCAATGATTCTGTCAACTATCTTGCCTCTTTCTTCTTCCAGCTTAGTCAAATACATGATCTTTTTCTCTAGAGAACTCTAAAAATACTATTTTTCCACTACACTCTACAATTTTAAAGATGATAACTCCAATGGTAAAGATAACTGAGTGCCTATTCCATACACCAATTCATATTGAGCCATACCTATTGCTTTCTTTAGCGTAATTCTCTTCGCCAATAAATCTTCATAGAGTTTCTTATGTCAATCTCTCAAATTATCACTAACCAACTTTTTCATAATAGAGATCAAATCTTATTTGTAGACTTTGCCTTCCCATTCCCTTGGGGGCAGTAATTTGAAGAATGGGAGAGTGATATGTCATGATCATAATAGAAAATCATAAGCTCATGGGAAGAAAAATAGGTGGCATTGTCAGCTACTATTTTTAATGGGACTCCAAAGTGTGCAATAATATTTTATCTCAAGAAATTGCATACTACCTCAGAAGTCATACGTTTTACTGGTATATCTTCCACCCACATAGTGAAATAATCAGTCACATTTAGGATGTGGTTATGCCTAGTACTTGAAGAAAGTGTGAGCAATCTGATGAAATCCAGACCCCACTGTCTAAATGGCTCTTCGAATACTAGAGCTCTTAGAGGAAAGGCCACCAAATATGTTCTACCAGTAAATATTCTACACTTTTCACAATACACCACCTACTTGTATGCATCTTTAAACATTCCTGGCTAGTAATAACATATCCTTAGGATCTTTAAAGTCATAACAGTGGAAGAAAAGTTCCCTCTACATGCCTCATCATGGAAAGTTTTCAAGAGGTTCTCTTTTTGTTCCTTGTGCACATCTAATCCTTTTTATTCAAGATGTCCTACCAGATAATGTATTTTGCAGCTTTCAACTTGAGGTTTTTTTTTTGCTTTGGTGATAAATGTTCAGGGTAATCTCCATAAGTCAGATGATATGCTAAATCCATGAACTAGGGATCTTTTAGACTCACAAATAAAACCAAAGGAGGAACTTCTTCATCTTCCTTCTTACTCTCAGCAATCAAATTGCATAGGCCTTTCCTAGGAACAAGATTAGTTGGGTGAATATCCAAGTTATACTCTTGTATCTTTTCCACCCAATTTTCCCACTTGTTCATGAAAACATCTTGTTGAGTTAATATACTTTTCACAGCTAAATCTACCATGAAAATTGTAGAATGTGGATGGAGGATGTAGCATCTGAATTGCTTCAGTGCCTTTACCACTACAAATGCCTTCTTTTCAGTCAATGAATAATAGAGTTCATGATTCTTCAATGGGACACTCATAAATACATTTGGGGCTTCATCTCCTGACTCATCTTTTTGTAACAGAATCCTTGACATGGTGTGTTCCGAGGCATAATAATATATAATAAAATCCTTCCTAAATTCAGGGTTGATTAGCGAGGGTGCATGGGAGATAGCCTCTTTAACATCTCCAAAGGATTTTTAGAAAAATTAATCAATTTAAAAAATACCTCTCACTCATTAAACCCATTATATGTTTCATTGTCTCAGCAAAGTCAGGTACAAAGCATTTGAAAAAATTCACTTGACAAAAAAATATTTGACCACACTTCTATTTGAAGAAAGGCTTAATTGTTAAATTTCTTTGACATGCTCAGGGTCAATTTTAGTGCCATCTTTAGACACCATATGTGCAAGTAAATTTCCCTTCATCACATAAAAATGTCTTCTTAGGATTTAATGAAATTCCATGATAATGACACCTTTGCAACATTCCATGCAAGTCTTTCAAATGATCCTCCCTCTTTTTTGAAAACATTGTCAAATCATCCAAATAAATCACATTAATCTTGTCTATAAAGTATTTGAATGAATATTTCATGGATCTTATGCGGGTTTCTCACGCATTAATAAGACCTTAAGGCATTTTATTATACATGAATGTCCCCCATGGAGTGATAAATGTCATTTTGTGTTGATCTTCCTTGGCTATAATAATTTTCTTGTAGCATGACAATCGTCTAGCATTGACTTCATCTCAAATCCTACCGTCATTTATAATATGTGGTCCATAAATGGAAAGGCATAGTTATCTTTTAATTTGGCCTGGTTAAAGTTCCTGAAATTGACACAAATTCTTATTTCACCACTTTTCTTCCTTACCAGAATATTTTTTTCTATCCAGGTGGACTGGTGTATAGGATAGATAATCCTTGCTTTGAGGATATTCTCAAATTCTTTATAAATTGCCTCTACCACCATAGGATTATAGTTTCTCAACTTCTATCTGAATGGTTATTGTTGATGAGACTTTATGAAGGCTTTTCCACTAGGGACAGATTTGTCATTGGGTATCAGGGTACCGACCAACTTTGCCTAAAGAGGTTTACTGGAGAGCGATCTCTCTTGGCCTCCAATCACCTGGTAGTCGAGTCACAACATTGCAGGGGTAGCTTATTTAGACAAGCAATTGTTTATATCAAGGGGATAGATGGTTTTAACTCATCAACCTTCTAGGAACTTTGAGAGACATGAGCTTTCCTGCAAGCACATTTAGTTTGATAGAGAAAATATGAAAAATTTAGATCAAGGTTAGGAGAAGCATCTATCTATAATCATATTGTAAATTTCCAAAAAACATCAACAAAGCACCAGATAAAAGGACTAATAGTAAATACCAATTGTATACATGATTATCAATCCAACATACATCAATAATAGAGTAAAGTATTTTATCTAATCAGTAAAGAACTGGAACAAAAGACACAAGGAAGCATACAACATGAAAGCATTCGCTAACTCTAGAACCAAAAACAATACAAAGTGTGGTTCCAAAAGAGGTTTCTCATTCCTTCATTAACTTTATAAATGCAACATCACTGGTGATTACATTCATGGCTCCAGGGGAGCATTAATATACTGAAAAATGAACAAAGTAAATAAAATTAAGCGCATTAAGATAGTAATCGCTTACAAACAACAAAATCATCAATTTCTCTGACCTTTGAAATGGCTTCAGAATTATTATTTATAGACAAGACTATCTACATTGGGGCTCTAACCTATATGACCTACTTACATACATTAAATTACAATATCTACATCTGGTACTATCTACGCTGTCACAATCACCCTACTATATACAATCACTTGAGAAGATAGGAGAAGAAAGATGGAAGGAGAAGGGTCTGGGAAATTTTTCATTGGGAAGAATTCCCTTGTACTTGAAAATTCCAAAGCATATCAAATAACTTAGGCCATATGCCTCATAAATGCATTTATGGCTCACAATCTTTGAGTACTATTCCTATACGCTAGGTATTAAATGTTACAGTGACACCTTGGGAACTGGAAGACATCTGTAATAAAATTTCCCTCCTTTGTCACTGTTAGGCCACAAAATACTAGCCCCACCTCTGAAAATAAAATCTTGGACACTGATAGGCCAGATCTAGAGAAGCCAGCATTGTGAACCATTATAAATAATACAAAACTAGAACCTGGAATACCGGGCTCCAGGAGCTTTTGCTCAAAAAATAAAGAACCATGCTAACCAAATATTTCCAAGGATGGAGATTCCCAGAGTCCAAAAAACTTACTAATCTTTAAACTTCTGATAGACCTCCAAAATCTTAAGTACACTCACCTCCTCCATGTCCTTCAAATAATCCTAGATGTCGATGACATTTATGAGATGATCATTGGCATCTCTAGTCCTTTCTTTTAATTTTGAAGCTACCCTAGCAACATCATGGGACTTGAGCACCATCTAGGAGAGTCACACCATTATGGTACTATTGAAATCTCTAGAGGGCCAGAATTGTGCATCAACCACTTCATCAAATTTACTAAGTATGGTATCAACAGGAGTATAAGTCCCATGGCTGAGTGGATCAGGCAATGTAATATCTTTGATAAATAAAGAATACTAGTCCATGGAGATGTTGGTGCTCAAATAAATAGATTGTATTTCCTATGGATTTTGCCTATCCAATGATGAGAAACCCAAGTGATTTTCCAACTGACAGGGTTTCAACCTAATTCAAGTATCAACCTTTTGCAATTTTGGCTCTATAGAACCAAGGCTGGTGGGCCTATACCTTAAACTTTTCTTCTAAATCTCAAGGTATTTTTAGAGAATATAATATATGATTCAAACTTGATTATCCCAGAGTATGGAAAAGTACTACTGAGTCACTATCATTCCAATCTTATGTTCAACCTCAGAGATAGTTTTACAAGAAAACTTATCACTTCAAAGGTGTTATGAAATGCACATGCAACCTTGAAACAAATTCAGAGATATTTAAAAATGGTATGACTTCTCAAATGACAAACCTATTGACTGAGACCTCAATCAACATAATTTAACCATGAAAAATGAGAAAACCAATTGATAATAAAGATTATGAACCAGATCAGGAAGCATGCACATCAAACTATCACTTTGAAGAAGTTCTATTGATTTATCTGAGGGACTAATTGTAAAATGATAATGAAATAAATACACACATGAAAGAAAAAGGACTTATCTTCATTGATTTTGAAAAATGATACAATTGAGTTCAAGTTTGCAGTTATTGATCAATCTATCCCATCTGACTATAATAATAGTAAGTCTTATTCTATCCCTTGTGTTGATCTTGGTATCCTTATAAATATGAAATCAAAAGGATACAAACAAGATTTAGATCAACATGACTGTTCCTAACAAACACCTAACCCTAAGATCAATAACTCAATACTAACGATTATAATAATATAATGTTTTTTACCCTTTCTTGATAACAAATACTAACTGATTAGATATTATAGTAACAAATCAATAATATCTTCATAGTATGTCTGAATTGATGACTTAAATAATGGATCTGCAACATGATGGTAATCCGACCGTATATCCATCCATAGTCTATCTCATGAGCACATCGACCACATAGACATATCTACACATGATAATGAATATATTTTTGATTCCACATATTATTTGGTTCATGAGCTCTGGAATCAAATATGTCACCTTTTATCGACTGCAACCATAGTGTTGATCATTCCTCTATAATCCATCTTCATCACGTCTGCATGTGATCATTTGTCATGACATTGAGAATCTAGACCGTCTGATCAAACCATGTTTTTCCACCTTTACAATCTAATTGTAGAATTCCAATCATCAAATAGTAAAATAAACCCTAAGTATAATAAAATTAATAATACCACGTAATAAATCAATTTTGATATTGTCACCAAGGCTTTCTGTCTTTTTCCCATCGCTGCCACGTGTTGAGTCTTTCGCTACTGTGCAATGACTAAACTTTGTTCACTTTTCCACTACACCATCATGCTAAGCCTTAGATCTTCCATATTACAACTGAAGATCTCCTTTAAATGCTTTGGTTACTACCCGATCACCTTTTCTTCAATGATTAAGTTCTAGCCGTTGATTTAAGACACGGGAAAATAGATGTCCTTTAAGTAACTCATTCTTTACCACACTTTACATGCCTCCATGTAGTCCAGTCATTCTGTTCCATCAACCAAACATTAACACCTGTATCCCTTTTGTTCCATCTGTAGCTTTTGATGGGCCCAGGACACCTTTCATTCATTTCTCCATTGCTTGATGTTAAACAACGTGCAACTTGAGATAACGCCATCACCCTCGACCATTAGATTAGATCTTAATTTGTGTGGATTTCATTTGGTTTGACTTTAGTCAAGTGGGGCCCCATAAGACACATGGTGATCATTTGTGATTCCATGTCAAATAAATAATTCTACATGTGAGTTGAGCGTAAATATTCAAATGTCAACAACTCTTGTTTGACTGTTTCTATCGCTGTGGGGTCGAGACCATGTGAGCTTTGCTACCATGCAATGGATGGAAGATCACCATTTCTGTATTGCGCCATCACGCAATAGGTATTCAAAGGGTAATTTTATGATCATGTGGCTATGAACACTATATCTCAACTTCAATCTTTTCAACTTTAGATCTATACCAAGGGAGAAATAAGAAGAAATCAATAGTAGACAAGGATAACTGTTAGAGATATAGATTCAAACAATATAGTATTGATAAAAGACATAAACAACATAAGTAAAAGTGTGATATATAAATAAAAAATCCATAAAAAATAAATGAATAAGTACAAAGAGATGCTTCCCTAATTGATCTATGAACACAAATTAATTTGCAGATCTGGGTTCCAGCAGTTACTCTTTTTGGGGATGTGTGTGCATACCTAAATGCAGCAAGATCCAAGCTATCTCTGGAAAAGGAGACCATTAGAAAAACACAAGAATAATATATATTACATAGATAAGGAAGAAAAACAAACCTACCAGCTATCAACCTTAATAGAAAAATGTTTAAGATACTGACCATGCACATGAAGTTCATGATGGTAACCCTCCAAATCTTGCAAGAGATAATAATTATCACCTCCTTTACCATTAATGACAAAAGGTCCTACCCACAAAGAATCAAACTTTCCATGTTTTCCTTTGTCTTTATCTCTCATATTCCATCTCAAAACTATTTCTCCTTCTAGAAACTTCCTTTCTGTAGTCCTTTTATCAAACAAGACCTTCACTTTTTGCGGTAATTCATGATTTCTCTCAAGAGCCTAATTCCTTATTTCATCCAATTCTGCTAGCTTTTGAAGTTTGTCTTCCTTGAAATCCACCTCTTCCCATTCCTCTTTATTTACAAACTTGTATAATGGCAATAAATTATTCAGTGGTAAGTGAGCTTTCTTTCCAGAGACAAGTTCATATGGGGCATATCCAATAGAATTTTTAACTGTAATCATGTCTTCCCAAAGTGCAAGTGGTAATTTTGATTCCCATGATCTTTTGTTATTGTCCAACATCCTTTTGATAATCTTCATTATATTTTTGTTGCTAGATTATTCTTGGCCATTTCCTTGAGGGTGATAAGGGGATGAAAAAGAAATATTTATTCCATATTTCTCATGAAATTCAATGAACTCTATAGATATGAAAAACATAGCATTATCAAAAACAATCTTCTGAGGAACACCAAATCTTGTCAATATCTTTTCAGTCAGGAATTTGATTACTAATTTACTAGTAGCTTGTCTAGTTGGTATGGCTTCCACCCACTTAGTGAAGTAATCAAGGGCTGCCAAAATCCATTTATGTCCCCCACTAAATGTATCAGTAATTTCACCTATGAAATCTATTCCCCACATTTGGAATGGTTCTTTAGTAGACATAGGATTAAGAGGTAATGCACCATTATATTTGAGTTTTCCTAAAAAATTCTAACATGCTTCACATCTTTGAACATATTCATGATAGTCTTTAAATATTCAAGGCCAATAGTATCATACATCCAATATATTATGTGTTGTGGTTTTTGCTGAAAAGTGTCCCCCACATGCTCCATCATGGAGATCTTTAAGAACCATTTTATCTTGGTATGTATCTGAACATAAAAGAAGTATCCCATCCATGTTTTTCCAGTACAAGTCTCCTTGCATTAAGATGTATTTAGATGCTTGTAATTTTACTATCCTATTCTGACTATCTATAAGGTTTTCAGGACATTTCATGTGTTTCAAAAAATATACCGTGTTAGTGTACCAAGGGCATCTTGACACAGGAGCATCTTGGGTCATTGGAAATCCTTCTCAACCAAAAATATGTTTGCTTTAGTTCTTTTGTTTGTTCTCTATTGCTTAGGTTCTGCTGCTCGGGCACGCTTGTCTCTGTCACTCAGGTTCTGTTGCTCAGGCATGTTTGTTTTATATTTCTCAGTCATGCTTTACCAATGGGTTTTGGTGATGTCCTTTGATGCTCAGGAATACTTTATCGATAGGTTGTTGATTCTCGATAACCATCTACCCAAGATGCTTATTTTGTTAGTTGGATCATTGGCTAACTTTTTCATTTAATTTCCGTTGCTGAGTTGATTTGGGATCTCTCATTGGGATCTGTTTGGACCTAAATCTTGGTCTCCCTTATGGATTTGAGTGTTGACCTCTTTTGGTGGACTCTTGTATATCTTTGGTTGTATGTTCTTAGTTTAAGTATCCTTCTGAAAGCAGGAAAGTAAATGTTTATATATTGAGATCGAAGGTCTATGATCTTTGTTGTATGAAGATTTTATTGTAATTCATTAAATATATGGCCAAAACTGAGAAGGCCTTATATCCTAACATGTAATGTGTTTGATCAATTAATGATAAAGGATCTCTGTGTTTTCTTCTCTCACTGTGTTTTTTAGCTTCCGCATTAGTTCTTCAAGGTGGTTTGGTAGTTGGGAGTGCCTTGGGCCCTAGCTCCTCATCCTCCCTGTGTCAGGTGGTATCAGAGTGTGGTGAGATCTAAGTTCCTTCTTGAAACCCTAACCCTATTTGGTATTGTTGTGGGGTAGTAGATTGTGATTTGACCTACAATTGTAGAGGGATTCAAGATGGTTTATGGGAGAGGAATCTAGAGCCAGGTCTAGCTTATATGCTTAGATAGATGGCTATAAGATTGGAAGTTGTTGAGATAGACCAATGTAGAGGAAGACATCTTGAAGATGTTAGTGATGATGAATTTGAAGAGGTTCAAGAAAAAGTTGCACCTGGACCTATGATGGACCAGGAAGAAGAAAGATTCTTGAGAGTCTTGACAAGTTTGAAAGCCACACCTCAGTTTAATCCTCCTGAGTATAGTGGAAATTTAGATTCTGATGAATTGATAGATTGGATAACAAAGATGGAAAATTATTTTGAATATTAGAATGTATATGAGGATAAGAAGGTGAAGATTTCAAGCACAAAGCTAAAAGGTCATGCATCCTTATGGTGGGAACATCTACAATTGGATAGAAAGAAGAAAGGTAAGGACAAAATCAAGGTATGGCATAAGATGGTTAACAAATTGAAAGGCAAATTTCTACCTTGTGATTATCAGATTAACCTAGTTCAGAGAATGTAAATTTTGAAGCAGAAAGATAAATCTGTAAAAGACTACACTAAAGAATTCTATAGATTGGACATCAGATCTAGACATTTTGATGATGAGGTGGAAAGAACAGAAAGATATCTGAATGGCTTGGGGAGTTCTATACAAGATGAGATACGTTAGGTCAAGATGGAAGGCATTGAAGAGGCATATCAATTTTCCCTAAAATTTGAAGAAAAGTTGAACATAAGATATGAGAAAAGACAAAGAGGTAGAGGTGGTAGATTCCCTAGAGGAAGAGGGAGATCTCGTGGTGAAAATAGTAGATATAAACCAGACAAGTAAATTTCAGACACATCTCAAGACAAAGGAAAGACCAAATGGAAAGGAGGTAGTTCATACTGAGGAAGAGGAAATTACTCCAGAGGTGGTTATAGTAGAAGAGGGTTTCAAGTAACTTGTTACAATTGTGGTGAAGAAGGACATAAATCCTTTGAGTGTACACATGCAAGAAAGAAAGTTGGTAGTAGAAGAAATGTATTGGTCCAAGAAGATACATTTAATGAACCTGAAAGTAATCTCATGATCAAAAGGATAATATGGAGTGAGAATGATAAGCAAGATCCGATCAGGAAGAGTTTGTTCAAGACCAGATGTAGAGTTGCAGACAAATTTTGGAAGGTGATTGTTGATAGTGGAAACTCAGAGAATTTGGCATGTAAGGAAATGGTTAACATGTTGTAGTTGGAGAGATGAAACATCTAAAGCCCTATAATATCTCATGGATCAAGGATGAACATACATTAATGGTGAGTGAACAATGTTTTGTGAATCTAAAAATTGGAAAATACTATGATAAGGTATTGTGTGATATTATGCCTATGGATTGTTGTCATATTTTTTTGGGTAGACCTTGGTAGTATGATAAACATGCTATACATGATGGAAGATCGAATAGATATTCTATTTGGGTTGATGGTAAGAAGAAAATACTATCACCTTTGGTTGAAGAATCTATTGATGAGTTATGTACATCTATGAAATTTTGTCTAATGGAAGGTAGACAGTTTGTTAAAGATTTGAAAAGAAATGATATATGTTATGCTTTGATCCCTAACAAATTGAGTAAGAATACAAAAGATGACATTCCTATAGAAGTTGGAAAGTTACTCACTGAGCACAAGGAGATAATTTAAGATAATGTACCTAATGGTTTTCCACCAATGAGAGATATCAGTCATTGTATGGATCTGATTCCTGGAGCTAGTTTACTGAACAAATTACCACACCGATTAACACCTACCAAAAATGAAGAGCTTAATCGACAAGTTCATGAACTATTGAGCAAAGGCTTAATCCAAGAAAGTTTGAGTCCATGTGTAGTACTAGCTATATTGGCACCTAATAAGAAATGATAATGGAGAATGTGCACTGATTCTAGAGCAATTAACAAGATCATAGTGAAGTATAGATTTCCTATACCGAGAATGGATGAAATAATGGATTGTTTGAGTGGAGAAAGATATTTTACTAAAATTGATTTGAAAAGTGGATATCATCAGATCAGAATCAAAGAAGGAGATGAATGGAAGATTGCTTTCAAGACAAAGGAAGGTTTGTATGAGTGGTTGGTTATGCCTTTTGGTTTAAATAATGCACCAAGTACATTTATGAGATTAATGAATGAAGTTCAGAAGAAATTCTTGAATAAGTGTGTGATTGTATACTTGGATAATATTTTGATATTCAATAAGACTAGAGAAGAGAATTTGATGCATATAAGGAAAGTGTTGCAGAGATTAAAAGAAGGAAAGTTGCTGATAAATCTAAAGAAGTGTTCCTTCATGAAAGAAGAGCTTGTGTATTTGGGATTTGTGATTTCAGGTGATGGTTTGAAGATGGATCCAGAAAAGGTTGAAGCTATACTAAGTTGGCCTGCACCTGAAAATGTCACTGAGGTAAGATCATTTCATGGATTGGCAAGTTTTTACAGGAAGTTTAACACAAATTTCAGTTCTATTTGTAATGATATGAATGAGACAATGAGAGGAGACAAAAGAGAATTCAAATGGACACATGGAGCTGATAAGAGTTTTGAAGCTTTGAAGCTGAAGGTTGTTGAATTACCTATGTTAGCCTTACCCAATTTCAATAAGGTATTTCAAGTTGAATGTGATGCAAGTGGAAGTGTAATTGGAGCTATGTTGACCCAAGAAGGTAAACTTGTTGCATTCTTTAGTGAAAAGTTGAATGATACAAAAAGGAAATATTATGTATATGATCAAGAGTTATATGCTATTGTGCAAGCTATGAAGAAGTGGAGACATTAGTTGATGCCAAATGAATTTGTTTTGTATACTGATCATAAGGCTTTACAATATTTGGGTAGTCAAAATAAGTTGAATCAGAGACATATGAAATGGGTAGAGTATTTGCAGAGCTTTACATTTTTGATTAAGAATAAGAGTAGAGTTTCTAAAAGAGTTGGTGATGCATTGATTAGAAGAAGGTATTTGTTGACTAAAATGAAAATTGAAGTTCTTGGTTTTGATGACATGAAGAATTTGTATGAAAGTGATCCTAATTTTTTAGAACAGTGGAGAGTGTGCAGAGCACCTAATTCAAATCAATCAAGTAAGTATGAAGACTATTTCATTCAGGAATATATGTTGTTCAAAGGTATTCATTTGTGTATACAAAGAGGATCAATGAAAACCAATTTGATTAAGGATAAACATAGTAGTGGATTGGCTGGACACTTTGGCATTGATAAAACATTGAGTTTGCTAAAGGAGAGGTATTTTTGGCCTTAGTTGTATAAGGATGTTTCAAAATTTGTAAGAAGTTGTGGAGTTTGTCAAGTTGCAAAGGGTGTAAGTCAGAATACTGGTTTGTATACACCAATTACTATTCCTAGGAAACCTTGGAGTGATATCAACATGGATTTTGTTCTAGGCTTATCTAGGACATCAAGAGTTAATGATTCCATATTTGTTGTTGTGGATAGATTTTCTAAGATGACACATTTCATACCATGTAAGAAAACATCAGATGTAGTACACATAACAAATCTTTTCTTTAAGGAGATTGTCAGATTGCATGGATTACCAAAGAGGATCATCTCTGACCGAGACAGTAAGTTTGTTAGCTATTTTTGGAGAACACTTTGGAAGAAGTTGGATACTGAGTTAAAGTTTAGTTATACATTTCATCCACAGACTGATGAAAAAATAGAGGTTTTAAACCAAAGTTTGGGTAATTTTTTGATATTCTCAGTTTGAGACACACCAGGCAATTGGGATTTGATGTTGGCACAAGAAGAGTTTGCATACAATAGTTCAGTGAATAAAAGTACTGGAAAGACACCTTTTGAGATTTTTTATGGCACACAATTGAGAGGTATATCAGATTTGAGAGATATTGTTGGAGAAGAGAAAAGAAGTGCTGAAGCAGAAGAATTTGTAGAATTTATGAAGATATTGCATGAAGATGTAAAACAAAAGTTGGAGAAAAGTAATCAGAAATACAAAGACAGTGCAGACAGATCAAGAAGACATAAAACATTTGAAGTTGGTGATGTAGTTATGGTTCATTTGAAGAAAGGAATATTTCCTATGGGAACATATGGTAAATTGAAGATGAAGAAATTTGGTTCTTGCAAAATACTGAGAAGATTTGACAGTGGAAATGCTTATGAAGTTGAATTACCTGATGAGATGGATATATCACCTATATTCAATGTTTCAAACTTGTATGAATATCATGAACTTGATAAAGAAGTGATAGTACCAAGTGATTATCCTAAGAAGTAGATAGAGGAAGTTGAAAAGATTCTGAAACAAAGAATTGGCAGAAGCACAAGAAGAAAAGAATACATGGAGTATCTAGTGAAGTGGAAGAACAGACCGATTGAGGACTCATCTCGGATTTCTCATTCTAAGTTGGATTCATTTTAGGTTGGACCTAATACATGATTGGGGGATTCATTTCTATTTACCCTAGGTGTTTGATGTAGGAGCATCTTGGGTCATTGGAAATCCTTCTCAGCCAAAAAGATGTTTGCTTTAGTTCTTTTGTTTTTTCTCTGTCGCTCAGGTTCTGCTGGTCGAGCATGCTTGTCTCTATTGCTCGGGTTCTATTGCTCGAGCATGTTTATTTTTTGTTTCTTGGTCATGCTTTACTGACGGGTTTTGGTAATGTCTTTACTGATGGGTTTTATGATGCTCAGGAATACTTTATCAACAGGTTGCTGATTCTTGGTAACCATCTTCCTGAGATGCTTATTTTGGGGGTTGGATCATTGGATGACTTCTTCATTTAATTTCCATTGCTGAGTTGATTTGGGATCTCTCATTGGCATCTGTGTAGACCTAAATCTGGGTCTCCCTTATGGATTTGAGCACCAACCTCTTTTGGTGAACTCTTTTATATATTTGGTTGTATGTTCTTAGTTTAGGTATCATTCTGAGAGAAAGAAAGCAAATATTTAGATATTGAGATTCAAGGTCTATGATCTTTGTTCTATGAAGATCTTATTGTAATTCATTAAATATATGGCTGAAATCAGGAAGGCCTTACAACCTAGCATATAATGAGTTTGATCAATTAATGATAAATGATCTATGTGTTTTCTTCTCTCACTATGTTGTTTGGCTTCCACATTGGTTCTACAAGGTGGTTTGGTAGTTGGGAGTGCCTTGGGCCCTAGCTCCTCATCCTCCCCATGTCACATCTTTCAATACTTGTTTGAGTTTCACTTAGATCAATCTGATTTACCTGTAATGCATCCATATTTGATTCTACCATCAACCTTGCTAATCCTTGTCCTCTAATAATCTTAGTGATAGGAATCTCTATATCAAACTCTTGGATTTGATTTACCCATCTACATCTTCTCCTAGTGACTTCTGATTGTCTGAATATATCCTTTATTGATGCATTAGGAACATAGGAAATCACTTTTCCTCCTACCAAATAAGTCATGAAGGACTCTACTACCTTTACAAGTGCATAAGCTTGTTTCTCATTGATATCATAATTTAACTTAGAGGATTGAAAGGTTTTACTGAAGAATGCTATTGGTTGTTCATATCCTTCACTATTCTTTTGTAATAAGACAACATCAATGGTGTAATATGGTGCAAAGGAAAATAATTGAAATGGATTAGTATAATCTGGGGACTTGAGGATAGGAGCTTCCTTAATTTCCTTTTTAATCTTTACAAATTCCTCTAAAGCTTCATTTCTCCACTTCATGTCTGCACCATTTTCAACATCATAGCAATTGGTTTAATCATTTCTAAAATTTTTGGGACAAATCTCCTTACAAATTTTATTTTTCCAAAGAATGCTTGGATCTTTTTAACACTCTTAGGAACCTCAATTTTATCAATTGCTGCAATCCTTTCTAGGTCTATTCTCACCCCATTCTTGGATACTATATTCCCTAATAATTTTCCTTTAGTTACTGCAAAATGGAATTTCTTTGGGTTCAAAGACATCCCATATTAAAGGGTTCTTTGAAAAATCTTCTCCAAGTGTCCATAGTGATCCTCTACCTTTTTGGAGTAAGAAGTTAGGTCATCCTAACATACCACCATAATTACATCAATGGAATCCTCAAAGGCCACATCCATTTCTCTTTGGAAGGTAGCTCTTTCATTAGTGAGTCCAAAAGGCATTCTAGCCTATACATAAGTACCCCAAGGTGTAGTAAATGTTGTCTTGTATTGTTTCTCATCTTTTACCTTCACCTGGTTATACCCTGAGAAACCATCCATCATTGATAATAATTCATTCCATGTGACCTTTTTTAATAATGCTTCCATGTTAGGCAATGCATAATTGTCCTTTAATGATGATATGTTTAGATTCCTAAAATCTACACAAAGTTTGATATCACCATTCTTCTTCCTAACATGGCCAAATTTGAAACCCATGTTGAGTGTCTAATTAGCTTTATTATACCAGCATCCCTCATCTTGATTAGCTCATCTTTCATCTTGGGAGCTAGAGTATGGTTTATAGGTCTTTTCCTTTGTTTGAATGGTTTGGCATTAGGCTTCAAATGTATCTCATGTTGAAAAAAGTCCACTCGGTAGGCTTTAAGTTCATCATAGGACTAAGCAAATACATGCCTATATTTTCTCAATAATATGATGATATATGTTCTAAACTTGGGGGTTAAGCTTTTACCCACAAATACTTCCTTTGGAGTCTCTTCATTTCCCAAGTTTATATTTTATACTCCATCCATTGTGACATTAGTGTTTTTCTTGTCTATTTTTGAATCTTTATTGTTAAACAATATCTCCATTTCTACAAGGCCCTTTGGAACCTTATTGGTTTTAAGCTGAATGAATTCCTTTCCAAACAATACTTCTTTCCCATTCTCTATTTTGACATGAGCATTCAAGTCTATCAAATTATCTTCATACTCTTGTTCACATGGTAAAAATTTGATTATATCTCTGTAATCTTCAAATATTTTCCAGTTATTGATGTTATCAGGTATAGCAAGCATGTTTTAACTTCAACTTGAACTATGTCTTCACAAGGGATGTCATTATTCTTCAATTCCAAATTAGCCATAAAATCTCCAAGGATATTTTTTGATCTATCTATCCAGTCAATAGAAAAAGAATCAAAAAATTCTATAGAATCCCATACTTCATTTCTATATCTTTTAAGATGAGGCTTCTTAGCAACAAATTTACTTTTAACTTGAGAACTAATCAATTCAGAATCACCAAAGACACTTAAAATTTTTATTCCATGCCTACTAGCTATTCTCAAACCAAGAAGCAGAGCTTCATATTCTGCAACATTGTTAGTTCATCCAAAATCTAGTAAAAAGGAATATTTAAATATTTTCTTATCAAGGGAAAAGAAAATGACACTAGCTCCATTACCATCCCTATAGAAAGTACCATCAAAATACATTTTCCAAATTTTATTGTTACTTAATTCAGCATGTAACTCAATAGGTTCAGTATTATGCATTGCATTTTTTGAAATACTTACCTAAAATTTATCCATATCAGAATGAAAGAAATGTGTAACCAATCTTGGATCCACAACCTCAATAATGTATGGACTTCTAGTCTCCCTGTCAATTCTTACATCCTTTCCATTCACTAGAATAGAAGCATAAGAAATATCTAATTGAATACTACCTCCTACTAAGCTAGACCATTGTCTAGATAGAAGCATTCCATAGTTGGCAGGAAATTCAACCATAGTAATATCCATTTTATAAGACATTTCAAGACATGTAGGAAATTTAAATTCAATATTCCTCATTATGCCTACAACAAGAACACATCTATTATCCATAGAAAAACATCTACCAATTTTGGTATCAACATTTATTTCTAATTCTTTCATTACATCATTAGACATAATATTTACTATTGTGCCAGAGTCTATCATACAATTCTTTACCAATTTATTTTTTATCAATAGAGTTAGATAGAAGGGATCACTTTTATTTCCATTTTTGTTTAAATTAGTTCCTAGATAAATATCTGGAGGATCCTTTACTTCTTGGTTAAGATCTTCCTTATTACCTAAATTAGACAATATTTTCAAAGCTTCACTCTTACATTCAGGTATTTTAACTATTTCAAGCAAAGGAACATATATTTGAACTTGAGATAATGCATTAGACATGAAATAATATTCATTGGGAAGAGATTTACTAATCACCATTTCTCTTACTATTGTTGGAAAGTCCTAAGGTTGTACCTGTTTATCTTGAGCAATATTTTTGTGCTTCAGCCTCTTTGGATCAATTCCTTGGTTAAGTTTCTCTTCGTCTACATTTACTGTTCTATTCCTTAACTTGTAATTAATTATTTCTTCTTCCACTCCAGCTATTGTGTATGCTTTATTGTCCTCTTCTGTTAATTCTTTTAATCTTGGAGTAGTCTCCTAGTAATTCCCATATTGGTATACTCTATTCAGGTCATCTATGTTGTAGTATTCATTTGAAGAGCTATAATCATCACATCCCCATATAGGATTTGTTGATAAGTTATTCACTATGGGTCACTAATCATCATTCTGATCTTTATCCTCTTTCTATCTTTGGGAAACAACACAATGTTCATAATAATTTGGTAGTGTGTAGGCTTCACACCAGGGATAGATTTCCACAAAATGGTTATTTTTCCTCAATGGATCAAGAGTATGTAATTATTTGTTTACTAGTTTCCCATCCTTCCATTCTGTGTTATAAGGCATATCCTACAACTTATATCTATCATTTTTGTATGATACCTGATTATTCTAGTTGTACTTAAAAGCGTCTCTTCCATTATTCACTTGGAGGCCTTTCACCATATTCATAAGTTTATCTAATCTATCTTCTTCCTTGTGTTTTTTAGGTTCTTTTGGATTGAACAACCGAGTTTCCTCCCTCTTAGTAATTATATCAAATTACTACCTATCATTTTCAATAGCTATGGAAATCTTGAGAGCATGTGCTAAAGTAGAAGGCTTATGAGATCTGATTTCATAATTTGTCTTGCTATGAAAAGCACCCATATAGAAATTAACCAGAAAGGCATCAAAAGGATGAACATCCCTTGGAATCCTATTTAGAACCTTATTGAATCTTTTATTAAATTCATCCATAGATTCATTCTGATTTTCTTCATACTTGTCAACTCATGTGAAGAAAAATAAGTATCATTGTGATCACCGAATTGATTTACAAATTCATCCCAACCAGAGATCGATCTATCTGGCAGACTTCTAAACATTTCTATTGTATCTTCTATGAGAGATTGAACACAAATTTTCATGTATACATCCTCATTTAATTCATCAAATTCTTGGATAACATTCTTCAAATTTACACAATGCACCTCAGCTGATTCTGACCCATTCCCTAAAATTTTTGGAATTGCACTCATTAATTCATTTTGATGTCATTAGGATATCCCCTTATACCATAAAATCTAATTGTTTGTATATGTCAGAAACCATTGGGGTTCTATATTTGTTTCCATTTTTATTGATGGCTTCATGTCTTTGATTTTTCTGATTTGTATTCTAGAATCTTTGATTATTTCTTGGTCCAAAATTTGAGTTGATATTATAATCTCTTGGCCTATAGTTATGATCCCTATTATTTTGATATCCACTATACATCCTTGTATTATTTTGATGTCTGTGTTTTTCATGTTGGTCAGATGTGTTAGGATTCACTCTATTGTTTTGTTTGTGTTGTTCTCCATTTTTCCATTGTCCCCAATGATCTCTTCTTTCCCAATCATTGTTAATTTTCTCAAGTTTTCCTCTATTGTCTAGTTTGAACAATGGGTTGGTATGATTATTCTTAAAGACATGCCCACTATTCTTACTATGAGGAGGATTGTAAACCCCATTTCTATCATCCTTAAAAGCTAGTTTATCTCTTGGTAATATGATTGTGCTCCTCTTTATACATTTTCCTTAGTATCTCTTATGGCTGTCTTTTAAGAGTCATGACCATTTCTTCATCTTCTGATCCTGCATCGGCCATCTCATGAAATACAACATCCCATTGGTTAATTCTTTTCTATATTTCATTCATTTCTTGATTTGGATCATGTTGAGACTCATGTTCTCCTATGTTATATTGAAAAAAAGGGTTATAATTTTCATCATTGTTCTCATGGCTATGATGGCTTGAATTAGGGAATTGTTCACAAGAAAAATTTTAATCATCCTTATTAGGCAATATCATATGTGGTACATAAGGCATCTTTATACTTGAAGTCCTGCCTTTCCTTAGGCTTTTGTGCAAGTCTAGTTCAAGCTGATCTGGATGTAGGGATCTTCTAACCCACATTAAAATAGTTAATAACAAAATTATGTGACCAAATTTATCAACACTTCAAATTGGTAGATTCGCCACCTTCTTCCTAAAATGAAATACTTTATTGTCTTCTTGATTTTTTTTTCCTAGCATAGCCTAACCTCTATTACTAGAAACTCTACAAATTTTTCTTAATGATATTTCCCCAGTAGTGTCACCAATCTGTTGGTGCTCAAATAAATAGATTTGATTTCCTATGGATTTTGCCTATCCAATGATGAGAAACCCAAGTGATTTTCAAACTAACAAGGTTTCAACCTAACTCAAGTATCAATCTTCTACAATTTTGGCTCAATAGAACCAAGGCTAGTCAGCCTATACCCTAAACTTGTCTTCTAAATTTTAAGGGATTTTTAGAGTAGATAATATGTGATTCAAACTTCTTTATTCTAGATTATGGAAAAGTACTATTGAGATCCTTAACTAGGAGCAATGAAATATCAAGTGTAAAATGTAATGCTAGAAATATTTAAAGAATTTTGATGGATACAAGATATGAACTGAATAGAGTAGATGGATATAGTATCTCAAAACTATAAAAAATGAACTAATGACCATAATCCAATAAGAAAGAAAGACCAGTGCCTTAATCAACCATGGACAATAGAGTCACTATCATTCCAATCTTATGTTAAACCTCAGAGACAGTTTTACAAAAAAACTTATCACTTCAAAGGTGTTATGAAATGCACATGCAACCTTGAAACAAATTCAAAGATATTTAAAAAGGGTATGACTTCTCAAATGATAGACCTATTGACTGAAGCCTCAATCAATAGAATTTAACCATGCAAAATGAGAAAACCAATTGATAATAAATATTATGAACCAGATTAGGAAGCATGCACATCAAACTATCACTTTAAAGAAGTTCTATTGATTTATCCAAGAGACTAATTGTAAAATGATAATGAAATAATTACACATGTGAAAGAAAAAAGACTTACCTTCATTGATTTTGAAAAATGACACAATTGAGTTCAAGTTTGCAGTTATTGATCCATCTATCCCATCTGACTATAATAACAATAAGTCTTATTATGTCCCTTGTGTTGATCTTGGTATCCTTATAAATATAAAATTGAAAGGATGCAAACAAGCTTCAGATCAACACGATTGTTCCTAACAAACACCTAACCCTAAGATCAATAACTGAATATTAACGATTACAATAATAATGTTTGATTATCCTTGCTTGATAACAAATGCTAACTGATTAGATCTTATAGTAACAACTCAATAATCTCTTCATAGTATGTCTGAGTTGATGACTTAAATAATGGATCTGCATCATGATGGTAATCTGACCGTTTATCCTTCCATAGTCTATCTCATGAGCATGTCGACCACATAGATATATCTGCACATGATAATGATTATATTTTTGACTCCGTGTATTATTTGGTGCATGATTTGTGGAATCAAATGTGTCACCTTTTATCGACCACAACCATAGATTCGATCATTCCTCTATGATCCCTCTTCATCACATCTGTATGTGATCATTTTTCATGACGTCGAGAAATTGGACCGTCCGATCAAGCCATGTTTGCCACCTTTACAATATCCATGTAGAATTCCAATTATCAAACGATAAAATAAACCCTAAGTATAATAAAAGTAATAATGCCACATAATAAGTCAATTTTGATATTATCACCAAGGATTTTTGTCTTTTTGCCATTGTTGCCACATGTTGATTCTTTCGCTACCACGCAATGACTAAACTTCGTTCACTTTTCTGATGCACTATCATGCTAAGCCATAGATCTTCCATCTTATGGTTATAGATCTCCTTTAAATTCTTTGGTTATTACCCGATCACCTTTTCTTCCTTTATTAAGTCCTAGCCATTGATTTAAGACACGGGAAAATAGATGTCCTTTAAGTAACTTGTTCTTTACCATGCTTTACATGCCTCCGTGTAGTCTAGTCATTCTATTTCATTAACCAAACACCGACACCTATATCCCTTTTGTTCCATATGTATCTTTGGCAGGCCAAAGAAACCTATCATTAATTTCTCCATCATGTGATGTTTAAATAGCGTGCAACTAGAGATAGCGCCATTGCACTTGATCGTTGGATCAGATCTTAATCTGTGCAAATTTCATTGGTTTGAATTTAGTCAAGAGGGGCCCCATAAGACACATGGTGATCGTTTGTGGTTCCATGTTAGATAAATGATTCTGCATGTACGTCGAGCATAAATTTTCAATTGTCGACAGCTCTTGTTTGACTATTTCTATCTTTGTAGGCTCGAGATCACGTGAGCTTCACTACTGTGCAATGGATAAAAGATCACCATTTCTGCACTACACCATCATGTGATAGATATTCAAAGGGTAATTTTATGATCACGTGGCTATAAAAATTGTATCTTGACTTAAATATTTTTAACTTTAGATCTACACCAAAGGGGAAATAAGAAGAAATCAATAGTAGACAAGGATAACTATTATAGATATGATTCAAACAATATAGTATTGATAAAAGACATAAGTAAAAGTGTGATATATAAATCAAAAATCCATAAAATATAAATGAACAAGTACAAAGAGATGCTTCCTTGATTGATTTATGAACACAAATTAATTTGCAGATTTACTTTCCACCAGTGGCTCTTTCTCTAGATGTGTGTGCATACCTAAACGTAGAAAGATCCAAGCTATCTCTGGAAAAGTAGACCATTAGAAAAGCATAAGAATAATATATATCACATAGATAAGGAATAACAACAAGCCTTCCTATTGCCAACCTTAATAGAAAAAAAGGTTTAAGATACTGACCATGCACATGAATTTCATGATGGTAAGCCTCCAAATCTTGCAAGAGATAAGAATTCTCACCTCCTTTACAATTAATGAAAAAAGGTCCTACCCACAAAGCATCAAACTTTCCATGTTTTTGTTTATCTTGATCTCTCACATTCCATCTTAAAACTATATCTCCTTCTAGAAACTTCCTTTCTATTTTCCTTTTATCAAACAAGACCTTCACTTTCTGTTGTAATTCATGATTTCTCTCATGAGCCTGATTCCTTATTTCATCCAATTATTCTAGTTGTTGAAGTCAGTCTTCCATGAAATCCACCTCTTCTCATTGCTCTTTATTTACAAACTTGTATACTGGCAATACATTATTTAGTGGTAAGTGATCTTTCTTTCCATAGACAAGTTCATATGGGGCATATCCAATATACTTTTTAACTGTAATCCTATCTTCCCAAAGTGCAAGTGGTAATTTTGAATCCCATGATATTTTTTTATTGTCCAACATCCTTTTGATAATCTTCATTATATTTTTGTTGCTAGATTGTGCTTGGCCATTTCCTTAAGGGTGATAAGGGGATGAAAAAGAAATCTTTATTCCATATTTCTCATGAAATTCTATGAACTCTATAGATCTGAAAAACATAGCATTATCAAAAAAAATCTTCTAAGGAACACCAAATCTTGTCAATATCTTTTTAGTTAGGAATTTTACTACTACTTTACTAGTAGCTTGTCTAGTTGGTATGGCTTCCACCCACTTGGTGAAATAATCAGTGGCTACCAAAATCCATTTATGTCCCCCACTAGATGTATCAGTAATTTCACCTATGAAATCTATTCCCCACATTTGGAATGGTTCTTCAGTTACATAGGATTAAGAAGTAATGCACCATTATATTTGCATTTTCCTAAAAAATTCTGACATGCTTCACATCTCTAAACATATTCATGGTAGTCTTTAAATATACAAGGCCAATAGTATCCTACATTCAATATCTAATGTGCAGTGGTTTTTTCTGAAAAGTGTCCCCCACATGCTCCATCATGGAGATCTTTAAGAACCCTTTTAGCTTGGTATGTATCTAAACATAAAAGAAGTATCCCATCCATGTTTTTCCAGTACAAGTCTCCTTGCATTAAGATGTCTTTAGATGATTGTAACTTTACTTTCCTCTTCTGACTATCTATAAGATTTTTAGGACATTTCATGTGCTTCAAAAAATATACTGTGTTCGTGTACCAAGGGCATCTTCCAATACTTATCTGAGTTTCACTTCGATCAATCCGATTCACCTGTAATGCATCCATATTTGATTCTGTCATCAACCTTGCTAATCCTTGTCTTGTAATAATCTTAGTAATCTGAAACTCTATATCAAATTCCTAAATTTAATTTACCCATCTACATCTTCTCTAGTGACTTCTGATTGTCTGGATATATCCTTTATTGATGCATTAGGAACATAGGCTATCAATTTTTCTCCTAACAAATATGGCCTAAAGGAATTTACTCCCTTTACAAGTGCATAAGCTTGTTTCTCATTGATATCATAATTTAACTCAGAGGCTTGAAGGGTTTTACTGAAGAATGTTATTGGTTGTTCATATCCTTCACTATTCTTTTGTAATAAGATAGCAAAAATGGTGTGATATGATGCAAAGGAAAATAATTGAAATGGATTAGTATAATCTTGGCACTTGAGGATAGGAGCTTCCTTAATTTCCTTTTTAATCTTTACAAATGCTTCCAAAGCTTCATTTTTCCACTTCATGTCTGCACCCTTTTTCCACATTATAGCAATTGGTTTAATTATTTCTGAAAAGTTTGGGACAAATCTCCTTACAAAGCTTATTTTTCCAAAGAAGAATTGAATCTTTTTAACACTCTTATTAACCTCAATTTTATCAATTGATGCAATCCTTTCTGGGTCTATTCTCACCCCATTCTTGGATACTATATGCCCAAATAATGTTCCTTCAGTTACTGGAAAATGGCATATCTTTGGGTTTAGAGATATCCCATATTCAAGGGCTCTTTGAAAAATATGCTCCAAGTGTCCACAGTGATCCTCTGCCTTTTTGGGGTAAGCAGTTAGGTCATCTTGATATACCACCATAATTACATCAATGAAATCCTCAAAGGCCACCTACATTTCTCTTTGGAAGGTATCTCCTACATTAGTGAGTCCAAAAGGAATTCTATCATATACATAAGTACCCCAAGGTGTAGTAAATGTTGTCTTGTAATGTTCCTCTTCTTTTACCTTCACTTGGTTATACCCTCAGAACCCATCCTTCCTCTTGACTGGGACCAAATTTGAAACCCATGTTGATTGTCTAATTGACTTTATTATATCAGCATCCCTCATCTTGATTAGCTCATCTTTCATCTTGGGAGCTAGAGTAGGGTTTATAGGTATTTTCCTTTGTTTGAACGATTTGGCATTAGGCTTCAAAGGTATCTCATGTTGAAAAAGGTCCTCTCGGTAAGCTTTAAGGTCATCATAGGACCAAGAAAATACATGCCTATATTTTCTCAATAATCTGATGATATCTATTCTGATCTTGGGGGTTAAGATTTAACCCACAAATCCTTCCTTTGGAGTCTCTTCATTTCCCAAGTTTATCCTTTCTACTTCATCCATTGTGACATTAGTGTTTTTCTTGTCTATTTTTGAATCTTTATTGTCAAAAAATCTCTCCATTGCTACAAGGCCCTTTGGAAACTTATTTGTTTTAAACCAAATAACTTCCTTTCCAAATAATACTTCTTTCCCATTCTCTATTTAGACATAAGCAATCAATTATATCAATTGATCTTCATACTCTTGTTCACATGCTGAAAATTTGATTATATCTCTATCATCTTCAAATATTTTCTAGTTGGTAATGTTATCAAGTATAGCAGACTTGGTTTTAACTTCAACTTGAACTATGTCTTCACAAGGGATGTCATTATGCTTCAATGCCAAATTAGCCATTAAATCTGCAAGGATATTTTCTGATCTATCTATCCAGTCAATAGAAAAAGTATCAAAACATTCTATAGAATCCCATACTTCATTTCTATATCTTTTAAGATGAGGCTTCTTAGCAACAAATTTACTTTTAACTAGAGAAATAATCAATTTAGAATCACTAGAGACACTTAAAATTTTTATTCCATGCTTACTAGATATTCTCAAACCAAGAAGCAGAGCTTCATATTCTATAACATTGTTAGTACATTCAAAATCTAGTAAAAATAAATATTTAAATATTTTCTTATCAGGGGCAAATAAAATGACACCAACTCCATTACCATCCCTATAGCAAGCACCATCAAAATACATTTTCCAAAGTGTATTGTTACTTACTTCAGCATGTATCTCAATAGGTTCAGTATTATGCATTGCATTTTTTGAAATACTTACCTAAAATTTATCCATATTAGAATGAAAAAAATGTGTAACCAAGCTTGGATCCACATCCTCAATAATGTATGGAATTCTAGTTTCCTTTTCAATTCTTACATCCCTTCCATTCACTGGAATAGAAGAATAAGAAAGATCTAACTGAACACTACCTCCTACTAAGCTAGACCATTTTCTAGATAGAAGCATTCCATATTTGGCAGGAACTTCAACCACAATAATATCCATTTTATAAGTCATTTAAGGACATGTAAGAAATTTAAATTCAATATTCCTCCTTATGCCTACAATAGGAACATATCTATTATCCATAGCATAACATCTACCAAATTTGGTATCAACATTCATTCCTAATTCTTTCATTACATCATTACACATAATATTTACTGTTGTGCCAGAGTCTATCATACAATTCTTTACCAATATATTGTTTATCAATAGAGTAAGATAGAAGGGATCAATTTGATCTCCATTTTTGTTTAAATTATTTCCTTTTGTCACTAAGGATTGAACCCAAAAGGGCTAAGTATGAAAGTCAACAATCCTTTGAGACATGGGAATACTTCCAGGTTGTGGGGAACCTATAATGGAAGTAGACCTCCGGATTAAGGGTCATCTTCCCCTTGAATCACCTTAAACTTAAACTAAGACTTTTTGGAGGAAAGGGAGAGAGAGAGAGTACATGAATTGAAAACTAGACTTGAAACCTTAGTGATTCACCAAAACTTTGAAGATCCATAGATTGTAAATTACTCATAATATGATTTAAACATAACTTGGAATTCACAGATTTGTCCCACTTATATTATTGCTATCAATAATAACAAGGTGCAGATTGTAAATGAGAAGGTATTGAATGAATTTTACAACTCAAAGACTTATTAGAGCACACAAATCATACGTTAGGAAATATTATGTGTTTTCTAAACATCAAATGAATAATATGCCAAGTAAAGGATTAACTCTAGTCACAATAAAGTTGACCAAAACTCATTAAATAATTCAGAAGACATTAGAAAAAAGAGGATCTTTGTTATGTATTCAACCAAAAGGAGCTGAGGAAAACAATTTGCTTCTCAGAGCTACAAGCATTCAAATCTAAGAGTGAGATAGAATGAAGAACTACTCATCACAAAATTGTGAGAGGAATATATAAGTGAGAACCCCCAAAATCTGCATTTCCAAGGATTCTAGAAATCATCATGTCTAACTCCACCAAATCTAGAACTGGATGCAGGGATATGACTGGAAATCTACATTTTTAGTTCCACCAACATGTTTCTCAAATCTGGATGTCAGGATCCCAGATTTGTAAGGGTAGGTGAGAAAAGAATTTAGAATCATTCCTAATCCATAATTCTCTTACCAAACTAAATCTATTCCTCCCTAATCATGCTTGGTAGGTATCATTAACAAAGTGTTTTATAAAACATCACCTGTCAATCATTTACAAAAATAATTGCATGATTAAGTTCATCCTATTTGAACTAAATAATAGCATTTAGAAGACATAATAGGAGACACATTGTCAAAATTTAGCCATGACACCTAGGACCTAGGGTATGCTTCTACAATTGAATTTTTCCCCCCTAAAAGTGATGACATGTAACTGATTAAATGTTTGAAGATGTTAAGTTGATAATCATGCAAGGCATTAAATCAGTTAATGTATTGTATTGTCATTGATGTCAACTTAATATAATTTGTATGGTCATGTAAATAATGCCAAATACTTTAGAAAACCAAACGAACCAAGGCTATGCTATCAGTAATGCATACAAGTCAAGTATTCACTAAGTGACACACAACACCAAAGGAGTGCACCTGACGGACAAAGAAAAAGAACTAAGTCACAGTGATACCTGACGAGGAAATGTACAGCACTACCGACGAGCAGAGTCACAGTGTTGTCCAATGAGAAAAGCACAGACTAACCTGATGGAATAAAATATAGTATTGCCCGATGGAGGGAGATCATGAAGATAACTGGAGTCTCACCGATGGAACAGTTAGTTATCACTGATGACTAACTTTAGTGGTGACTGATAGAACAAAGAGTTCAGAAAATGAAAACATATCTAGCTAGTAGAGCTAAATATAGACTTAACTGGTTGTCTACTTTGTTTTATTCAACCAGAGATAAGTGATTGATTTAAAAATAATTTGTATAGTTGGCAAGAAGATATCTACGAGACAAATCAGGAGTTATGTTTTAAATCTAATTGGATGGATTGTTTATCATTCCAAGAATCAAGAATCAAGAACCAACAAACAAGGAATATTGTATCTATATAAGAGACAAGATTAATTCATTTAAAAAGGGGATTAAGGGGAGTAAATAGAAAGAGGATGCTGAAGAGAAACTGATGAAGAAAAACTTCATGCAGTGCTGATCAAACAAGCTGAAGGAAGAGATAAAGAATTTTGCAGACAACTGACGAACAGTGAGCACAACATCGCAGAGTAGAAAGTGTGGAGCACAAGGATTGAATTGATACATTAGTTAGAGAGGTAATGTACATAAATAGATATGAAAATCTACAATTTAAGTTTCAATGTGAATAGGTCATAATTTTTCAGTTTAACCATTGAAGCATCAAGTCTCTTAACTGAGTAGGACTTAACAGTCTTCTATATATTGAGGTACATCTCAAGGAGTGCCAAAAATATTGATTCATGAAAGTAGAATTATATATGCCTGATGCCTATTGATAGTCTAAGAAAGAGGCTGATTCAAGGATGGGAGCATTAGATGCCTGATACTAAGTGACAAACTCTATGTATAAAATCCTTTAACAAGGTCATACCTAACAATGTGTTTGTAACCTTTAACAGGGTTGGCTTTTAACAGGGCTCACTTTAGAAGAGTGAAATTTTGGGGTATTGGTCCCAGAGGTTTTTCCCTTAATAGGGTTTCCATGTTAAAATCCATGTGTTATGTCTGTATGATTCAATTCTTTACTATTGTGTATCTTACATAATTCATTCTGGATATATCGGTATACTCTGTATATTTACTATATTTCGGTAAATAGATGACTGCTTATCGGTAAACATAAAGAAGAAGGTTTAACAGAGCAATCTGACAAGTAGTAAATTGATATAAGTTATTCAAGGCATTCATCTTGTAGGATAGAAGATAACTTGAGAAATAATTTGTGGTTATAAGTTTTGAAGGGTTGATT